>CALNHX010001282.1:0-237957 GCA_940337035.1 Agriotes lineatus
TATCAGCTAGTATGCTATATGCTGTATGCTACCATTCGCGCCCCGGATGCCGAGTGAATGAATTGCCGAGAGGGCCATTGGATCCGCTGGTGCTGGCTGGACGCGCAGGTTCGGAAACGTGTTTCTGGCGCGAAAGTTAATTGTGGCGATGTCGCTACATCACCCCCCCTTTAGTGACGCAATCCAATTCATAAATCGAAACGGATGGGTTGTTTGATGGTGCGGCCAGACCTAGTGGTACCTGTAGGTGCTGGTTGTTGATGTTCGCCTGCAGGGGTGTTCAGTAGATAGCATGGCTTCAGTCTATCCATGGACACATTGACAACTCTCCCATTAATTTTGATGGTGTATACCTTCCCTTTTCGGTTGAGAACCTCAAATGGGCCTGCGTTGGTGGTTGTAAGGATTTTCGTACCCGATCATCTCTTAAGAAAACATGGCTGCAGTTGGGTAATTCCGACGGTACAAAAATTGCTGGTTGCCTATGATGCGATGTTGACGGACGTATTTTCCGGATGTTCTGTCGAATTGTTTCTGGAAGCGATGCTGGATTCAATTCATCCGTTGGCTGATCAACGAAAAATTCGCCTGGGATCCGTAAGGCTGTACCATACACCAGCTCAGCAGGCGAACATCCTAAATCATCTTTGTATGTGGTTCGAAGTCCTAACAAAATTATTGGTAACATTTCCGACCATCTGTGAGTTTGGTGGCACATTAGCGCGGTTTTCAATGTCCGATGCCATCTCTCCAGAATACCGTTGGTTTGAGGTCTGTATGAAGTGCAGCGTGCACGCTCGGTGCCAATTAATTTGGTTAGCGAGCTCATGAGTGCAGATTCGAACTGTCTTCCCTGATCGGTTGTAATTGACTGTGGAGCGCCAAAACGGGAGACCCAATGCACGTAGAATGCCTCCGCTACAGTTTCGCTGGTGATATTGACGAGGGGTATTGCCTCGGGCCACCTGGTAAACCTGTCGATCATTGTCAAGCAGTAGCGAAAGCTCTGCGATTCTGGCAATGGACCGATTAAATCTAGGTGGACGTGTTGAAATCGTTCGTTGGGAACTGGGAATGTGACGTGTGGGCTCTTTGTGTGTTTCTGGACTTTAGCTTTTTGGCATGCCATACATGATCGAGTCCATTGAGCGATGTGTTTATTCATCGCTGGCCAAACATACCTCTCTCGGATGAATCTACCAGTTGCTCGAATGCCTGGATGCGAGGGGTTGTGACACATGTCGAAAACTTGTTTCCGCAAGCTGGCTTGCACGTATGGTCTTACTTTATTTGTGGAAGTATCACACCAAATTTGTACCGTCTCACCTGGAGGTGTAAACTTGGCCATTTTCAGGGAACTTTGGAGCTGATAGAGTTCTTCGTCGCCTTCCTGCCCTGCTGCCAATTCGGTAGCTGTAATTGCAGTGGTCATGTTGATCGAGTTGATTCTTGAAAAGGCATCTGCGACTATGTTCTGTAAACCGGAAATATGTACAATATTTGTTGTAAATTGACTTACAAAATCTAATTGCCGAAGTTGCCTAGGAGCTGCTTTTTCGGATTTTTGTTGAAAGGCGTAAATGAGGGGTTTGTGATCGGTCCGAACCATTAATTGTCGACCCTCGACCATAAACCGAAAGTACTTAATAGCCTCATAGATTGCAAGAAGTTCCCTGTCATAGGCACTATAGTTCTTTTGAGCTGCGTTTAATTTTTTAGAAAAGAATCCAAGTGGTTCCCAGATGCCATTTCTTTGCTGCTCTAGTACTGCGCCGATAGCAAAATCAGAAGCATCAACAGTAAGGGCTAGGTGGGCATCTTCAGCTGGGTGAACAAGTAGCGTTGCGTTGGCTAACTGCCTTTTGCACGATTCGAATGCTGCTGTAGCTTGAGGGTTCCAAATAATAGAGCGTTTATCGTTTTTCCTAGTATTCCGTAGGTATTCGTGAAGTGGGGCTTGGATTTGGGCCGCATTCCTGACGAATTTCCTGTAGAAATTTATAGTGCCTAGGAAACGGCGTAGGTCTATCACAGTTTCAGGTTTCTTATATTCTTGGAGAGCTTGTACTCGTGCTGGAAGTGGTTTAATGCCCTCGGCTGAAATTAAATAACCCAGATATTCGATCTCTGGTACATTTAATATACATTTTGAGACATTGATCGCTACGCCAAACTCACGAAAACGTTCGAATACACTCCGTAAATGTTTCTCATGTTCTTCGATTGTTCGCGAAAACACCAAAATATCATCGATGAAAACGTGGCAAAAGTCAAGCCCGCGCAAAACTGTGTGCATAAACCTCTGAAAAGTCTGTGCCGCGTTGCACAATCCAAATGTCATTACGGTGAACTCAAACAATCCGAATGGCGTTATAACTGCGGTTTTGGGAATGTCTTCGTCTGCAATTTTAATCTGGTGATACGCGCGCACTAGGTCCAGTTTTGAAAAAACAGTTTTCCCATCTAATGAGTGAGCAAAGTCGTGAATGTGCGGAACTGGGTATTTATCTGGAATTGTTACAGAATTTAGGCGGCGGTAGTCTCCGCATGGGCGCTAAATTCCTTGGTCCTTCTTCGGCACTAGGTGAAGCGGGCTTGCCCATGGACTGCTTGACGGCCTGCAAATTCCTTGCTCCAGCATATATTCGAATTCCGCCTTTGCTGCTTTCAATTTTTCTGAAGCGAGGCGTCGTGGTCGCTGCGCGATTGGCTGCCCTCTAACCTGAATGTGGTGCTGCACGTCCTGGCGCCTATGTGATGGAGTGAAAAACGGCGTCGTTATATCCTGGAACTCCTTAAGAAATGGGTGGACATCAACTAGCTTACTTACTGTTGAGATGAGAGAATCGACAGAAGTTTTTTGTAATTCAGCTTTTACAAATAAACTTGTCGCAGTGTCGAGCAAACGACGGTTTCGCAAATCCACTAGGAGGCCGTGGTTGCGAAGAAAATCCGCTCCAATTATTGGTTTCGACACTTGTGCAACATAAAAATGCCATTTATATGGCCTGCGTAAACCTAAATTTAAACATAACAGTTGGGTTCCGTAAGTGTTTATGGGGGAACCGTTCGCGGCGTATAAACGGAAATCTGAGGATACACGTTTTTCATTTCGCGGCGCGGGAATCACAGATACGTCTGCGCCGGTATCTATAAGAAAGCGAGTCCCAGATGTTTTATCCATAACGAAGAGACGGTTAATTGGTGTATGGAGCCCGTCGTTGACCGCCTCGAGCAACGACGGTTGCTCTAGTTTTCCTGTTCGGTGGAAACGAAGCTGCAGGGTTTGGTGCACTTGAAAGCCTTACTGCGGAAACGCCGATGGTAATAGCAAATTCCCGAGTCCTGGTTTGAACTTCTGGATCTGGATCGTGAGCGACCTCGAAACCGTTGCTTGCTCGTTGTATACTGTCGCCGGTTACTGGACATAAGCTCCTCCACCATCTTTGTTAATGCTGCCACCTGTTGTTCGAGAGCAGTAATAGCTGTTGGCTGCGGTGCTGTGACGGCTGCGACGGACATGGCGCTGTCGGCGGCGGAAGTTCCCTGAGCTGCTCCCTGTAGCGATGGCGTCGCTGTGGCTAGAAATGGACTGTTCATGGCGGCGATGTTTGGGCCGGTACGCAAACTCACTTCCGCGATTTTGTCCGCGATCGCGGCCATTGCCGTGGGCTGCATCGCCCTATTTGCGCTTAAAATTAATTGTACTGATGCCGGTAGTCTCTCCAGCCATAATGTTTTTAACACTTCGTCGCTTAGTTTATTATGCGCGAGCACTTTCATTTCACGTAGTAACTGGGATGGAAATTTATCGCCCAAATCGATCTCGGTCAACACTCTACGTAATTGTTTTTCCTCGGAGTCTGTAAATCGCGCGATTAAACTTGCTTTTAACGAGTTATACTTGTTTTTTTTCAGGGGGTTTCGTTAAAATGTCCGCGATTTGTTGCAAAACCGCACTGTCTAACGCACTAATTATTGCAAAATATTTGCTCTGGTCGGACCGCACTCCGAACGCGTGAAAATTCGCCTCAGCTTGCACGAACCATAGCGTAGGGTTTGCCAGCCAAAAAGGTGGAAGTTTGACCTGTCGAACTTCTTCAACATGAGGACTTGCCGCTCTTGCTTGCGATGACGATTCTTCTGTAGAATGCTCTTGTTCACACATCGTGGTTTCAGCTTGGCGAAATGGAGATGCACGTGGTCCGGGCACACAAAAGAAAAACGCGGTGTACTCACTTAATGTTAATTATCGGGGTCACCAATGTAGTTATAATTAAGAATGTCGTGGAATAACTAACTTTATTTCAACATTAATATGCAATATAATTTTTAACAAATATATACAAAGCTATCACAACTATCAGCTAGTATGCTATATGCTATATGCTACCATTCGCGCCGCGGATGCCCAGTGAATGAATTGCCGAGAGGGCCATTGGATCCGCTGGTGCTGGCTGGACGCGCAGGTTCGGAAACGTGTTTCTGGCGCGAAAGTTAATTGTGGCGATGTCGCTACAGCTTCATAACCCCCAGAGGCGTCGTGGCCTCTCCCCCAAGCTCCAAAGAAACTGGGAAGGCCCCTACACTCTAGTTGCTCGACTGAATGACGTGGTATACCGAATCCAGAAACCTCCTCGAGGAAAGTGCAGGGTGGTGCACTTCAATCGGTTGGCCCCATATGCCGGAACCAATGAGGCTGTCACGGAGCAACCCCTGAGACGACTAGGGACCGGAGGAACCTCCTTCCAGGAGTTTATGGCCGTTTATGGGGGTACGAAGACTGCGCGATTTGGAGTCACTACAGAGGTGGCATGACCTGTTCGACACCCTGCGGCAGTATTCCCTGGCACACTGCGTCGCCCAGGACCTTCGGATGTCTAGGGGGATCGCCGCTGCTTTCCGGGAGCAGTTTGGCCGGTTAGACCAGCTGCGAGAGCAGGCACATCAGGTTGGCAGAACTTTACGGCTGAAGGAAGGCAACAGCTCCATTTATTACCTGGTGACGAAAAGGTTGTCTTACGAAAATCCTAGTTACCAGGAGCTCTGGTCTGCTCTTTTGGACCTTAAGGAGCAGATGGTGAAGAACGGCGAAACCCGGCTAGCGGTGCCGAAATTAGGATGCGGCCTGGATTTGTTGAACTCTAGGGTCGTACGCAGCATGCTGGAACTAGTCTTCGACCGGACCGGCATCCAGATCGAGGTCTGCTGTTGCAGCCCTGCGCGAAGCATTGAGCCCACGGTGGACTGCTGCTTCTTCAACCAGTCCGTGTGCAAGAAGGGCACCGCCTGTAAATACCGCCATCAAACCCCTCACAAAGGCGAGTGACAGGCACCCGACGCAACTCGTTCTGGGACAGAACGATCTAAGGTGGGGGCAGTGTAACGATCGTGGGGCTAGGCCGTCGCCCCAGAAATATGACTCAGCGTCCCGTGCGACAGCATTGCAGAACGATCTTGGAGGCAGCTGCATGAGACGACGTGAGTCAGTCTTCCAGAAGCGACCTTGCGCGTGACACTTCAGAGTTGCCAGAAAGGTCGAGCGAACTCGAGACGTTTTCTAGAAAGAACTATCTGGCAATATAAATACTCGCGAGCCGGAATAGCGAGCAGTTCGAATTTAGACCCGAAGCGCGCGTGATATAAACGAACCCTAGTGAAATAAAGAACAGATAAATAACCATATAAATCGTTAGTGTTTAAGTCGTAAATAGCCAAATAAATAATTGATGTTTGATTCAGCGCATATAAATAAATAAATGTATCGTTGTTAGAAATAGTGCCTATAGTTCGTTAGTTGTAAATAATCATAATTAATTGTTGTAAATAAATGTTTAATACAGAAGCAGTGAATAATTTTTAAATAGCCCGAACGTTAAAAACGTAACAGTATTTTAACAGTTTGTCTTCTGACATAAAATAAAGTTTATATAGTTAGTTTGGAATTTAAAATAAATAAAACTTCATAATTTGTTTGTAATTCTATGCTCTCTCAGTAGCGGATCAAATGTTTTCTTTGGTTGAAGTATTTATTTGGTTTAAATATTTATTCTATCGGATTTTTTCCCTCGTCAAAGTCAACATTTTTAAAGAGCTTCCGATATCACAATAACTCAGTTAAGTCAGATATTTGAATGTATGTTTCAAACGGAAAACCTTTTTAGATTTTTAAATCCCAAGACTTTCTCATATTATCTGATACAGATAGTCTTTCTATTTCATTTAATTCCAACTCTTTCTTTGTTTCGATACATTTTTGGATCCATATTAAACTAGACTGGAAATCAATCAGCTGCATTTCAATTTCTTCAATTTCCAACCAATGAAATTTGGTGAAGTTCAGTTTATCAAGTGAAGTCACATCAGGATACATAATAAACTTCAGTGTTTTCGATAATTCTTTCAACTGAGAAAATCCCGATAAAAATTCTTTGATCGAAGAATTAATTACCGAATTAAACTCTTCAGTGACTTTTGCTTGGTCTGGTTTTTTCTGTAAATCCAAATCTCTGGAGATTTTTTTCAAGTTTGGGAAACACTTGTAGTTTTTGGTAACAATATCGTTACTAAATCTGGCAATTGAGCCTCGAAAGCACGAATGAGATCTATCATAACAATAATTGTTTTATTTCTTGAAGCTTCATGTTCAATTCATTGTTAAATATAAATTGTTTCAATTAGGTACCTAAATTCCTTAATTAATGTCGTGCCCAAATTATTTTGTCGCGTGCCATCAATGGCACGCGTGCCATTGGTTCGTCACCCCTGGCCTAGACACATTCAAAATTCTGAGCCAATGCTGTGATAGTGCTTCAGTTATGAACTGTCTAGGTTCGGGTTAGGGTGCCATTTATTTTTCAAATTTTAAATATTATTAAGGACTCCCCCTACATTTGTTCCTTTGGATGAAACAAAAGACTTCTGAAAATTTAAGCTAGGTCGGATAATATCGATCCCTGCCGACTTAAGCGTAAGGTTTTACAGTGTAGGCTATAGACATTTGTTCCTGTACAAAAATTTCTTATAATCTAGAGAAAATAAAAGAATTTAAAAGCGTGAAACAATTTGCTAAGTATTTAATAGTTGATAATTGGAATTTATCATCAATTTTTCATGAAATTGCGACACTATTATTATTTTTAACATTTTTAACATTACCTGTTTCTGTCATTTCAGCTGAAAGAGGCTTCTCTAAATTAAAAATTATTAAAAATTATGTCAGAAACATTATTCATCAAGAAAGATTGGAAAACCTTTTTTATTGTCCCTTGAATCGGAGATAGTTGAATTACAAGAGGTTATTACAGATTTTGCAAACATTAAGGCCAGGTGTACGTACACTGCTTAAAATCTCGTTTTTATGTTTTTACTATCTTAGTTAAGACATTGTTTTGTAGTGCCTAATCGTATTATTATTGATTATATGTATTATTATTATTATTCTTATTATTATTATTGATGTTTTTGCCACTTGATTTTATTAAAGACCTATAAGGGGTTTGCAGCAAATTTTCGCGGGGAGGCCCGAAATCTGAAGTTACGCCACTGCAAAAATTCCAAAAATCCTCTATAAGACTCGCCCGGATTTTTAATTCCGCGTACGGACTAACTGTAAATATTAAACATCAATTAATAAAGTTTGCTTCAACCAATCGCCCGTTTAGCTAAGGATAACGCCTCCACAATTCTTCGACTGCCGCCATTAGCATCTACCGCTATGGCGTTTCAATTTAAAAAGAAATGATACAGTATTGCATGCATCAAGCTTCCCCTTTTTCTTCTATATCTAGAATTTTCTAGAGTAGGTTTTACGCGCCCGAGTAGCTCAATAAAACAACGATTGATTTTGTAATATGGCGTTGATGAGCTCCTCCAGTTTAACATATTTGTTACTATAAGTGTTTTAGACAATTATTGTTGTTATTAGGCATTTCCGAATATTAAACCGTGCGATATTTACCGTTTAGCAATCCGTTAGTCAGGTGACGTTGGTACAGAAATTTGAGTAAATATTTTTAGAACGTAGCTGCTGTACATATATCTGCAATGTAAACTAAAATGTGTGAACTGGGCGTTTACTAGTGTAATTTGTTTGTTACAAACTTAATAATCGGATGCACTACATGCATCTGGTAGATTGGGTACAAGTTCCAAACCCTTTACGTTAAAATATCAACCGCTTATATTTTTGACCTTGTTCGGTACGTATAAGATATATTGGTATAATATTTGTAAATGTTTATATTTCAGTAAGCAACCGAAAAAGCATTTGTATTATGAATATTCTCTTTTTCCAGAACGACGGCAAAACTAACTGTAGGGTCTGACAAAATAGCGATAAGATGTTTGTCTAATTCTGCAGATTTACATCACAAGCGTCAGGTAAGCATATAAATAATAATTGTCAGTTGAGTATGGAAGAAGATTGTTAATGGCTTTGCTCTAAAACAAATCCAAATGCCGTATGTTACAAACAGGAGGCAGACTTATACGTTTTATACATAAACTTTTGTTAAGCGTACGATTCTGTCAACAGAAAATAGCTATACACTACAATGGGGGAAGTAGGAATACCTTTCCAGCTAAAGGTCTATTCACACATATCAGTGCCGTGTCAGTTCCGTGAAAGCTCCATGTCAGTGACATCCGTGAACTATCAGTGACGCCTATGCACACATATCAGTATAGTTTGGTCAGATTTCAGTCAGTGATTTTCCAAATGTCAATGTGGATGGATAGGGAATTGGCAATGATTGCTATAATTTTGGATGAAGAGAAAGTGCCACATGCGAAGAAGCGGAAGTGGGCACATGAGGCATAGAAGAAAAGAGAAAGTGAAGGATTAATTAAGTGAATTAATTGATGATGGAACGAATTTCTTTGAGTATTTTAAAATTTCTGAAAACTGATTAATATATTGCTTCCTATCTTATTCCAAATATTGAGTTTCAAACTTGTGTCCATATATTTCGGATTAGATAGATCATAAAAAACAGGATAATTCCGAACCAGTTCTATAAGTTGTTCGTCATTCATATTCGCAAATACACACAAACGATTGATCAACTATACTCCAAAACAAGTCCGTGAAATGGCAAAAATATCGTCGGCGACGATATGTAAAATCACGGTACGGAAGCTGCACTGACACTGAGGGCTAAAATACGGCACGGTGCCGGACATGTGTAGGGCGTCAGTTAAATTCAAAGCAACGATATTATTTTCACAGAACTGAGCGGATGCGGCACTGACACTGTACTGATATGTGTGAATGGACCTTAATAAGGTTAACACAAATGACATGGAAAATAAAGTAAAAGGACATGGAGACATATCATCAAGTTTTAAAGTCAAAAGAAGGCTACAACCACGTGAGGCACTATCGTCATACTTTTCATTATCGTATTGGAGTCAATTATAAGTAACTTAAATAGAATCGGGACAGTATTTTCTAAAAATCACCAGTTATTCTCTCATGTGGACGACGTCACCATAGTAGCAAGATCCACAAAGAGCTGCAAAGAACTGTTAGAGTGTTACAAATTGAAGCACGGCTAATAGGACTGCGGGTCAATGAGGAACAGACAAAATATACGGAAATTGAAAAAGCAGGAAAAGAAGAAACTGGAGGTGTCAAAAAGATAACTATTAAATTAAAAAATAACCGATGGCTCAAGTGAGAAAAAGTTATTAGTTTTTGGAATTGCTAATCACAGACAAAGGTGGATTCTGTATGCGAGATACCGGTATCTCAGATACAAAAAATACACGCGTTCAAATGGAGCTGTTCACACGGCATTCAGCGACGCATACAGTATCGCGCTGCAGAATTTCGGTATCTCCCTCTGTCCGCCGGCTACAAATTCTGTATCTCGGATACCGATTTACCATTAGAGCATATGGAGCCGTTCAGACACACATACTTTTGCAAGCCAGAACACACGATATAACATAGGCGTAGCAGATTTCTTTCAACTTCTATTTAAATCAAATGAGCAATGCGTTCGTTACTATAAAACGATCATAGAATGTACATTATTTGACAATGAAAAATTTATTAGCTTAAGTAGAGCCCAATCTCTCTCTTTGAATACAGACTAATTTGACAGAAACAAAGAACAGCAATGCTAGGTCCATAACAGCACGGCACTGGACTGTTCTCACAAGTGACTGAAGGCCGGCGTCTCAGATACAGTCGCTGCGTCTGTACAGACCGCGACACACTGTATATATATATATATATCATATGGGATAGATTTATTAATTTTCACTACATTACAGCAAAAACTAACAATTTTCAAAGCAGTTTTTAGTATTTCATTTTCTAGTTGAAGGCTGTGTCATTTAGAATATACCTGATAGATATACAGGAATACAAACGTTTGTTTTTTTTTCTAAATCGTAAATGAATTCTGAAGTACCGCCCTCCCCCCTCACTCAATACGCTAAAGTAACAAAGGCTGCAAAACAATGTTGTAGGTAAAAAGGAAACAATATTCTTCTGGAGAAAGTTCTCCTTAACTCTTTTATGCTTCACGTACCCCCTGGAAATGTGTATTTAATAGTCGTACCCCTTGTATAGATTGATAAAACTATAGTTTTAGTATAACAATGAGATAAAATAAAAGAATTATGTACCTTATTAAATGTTGTATTCATAAATTATAGCAGGATACCCGTTTCCACCACTTGGGAGTGGAATTTCAGAAAGCCTCCTATTTTATTTTAAGAGATATTGAGAAATGTCGTGAAAACACATTTGACCTCTTTTCACCCCTTACGGCAAAATCCTGAAATATGTTTTAGACACTTGCATTGGATACCTATGCTAGCAAACACCAAGTTGATATCTTATCAGGTCTAAGAGATATTGAGGAATTCGTGAAAACACACTTTTCTCCTTTTCACCCCATTAGGGGTCAAATTTAAAAAAAAATTCTCTTAGCACTACCTTACGTAACAAATTGAACCTTCTGTCCAAATTTGAAGTTTGTAGTACCAATGGTTACGGCTCTGCGTTGATTAGGCAGGGTTTTGACTTTCGTTTATAGATATATTGATATATATATAGATATAAGTTTTCAGTTGCTTTATAGATATAGATATATACATAGATTAAACAAAGTGTATGTCATTGCGTCATTACAATACCGACTGTGTGATCGATAGAATTAATTACGTTTGATTGTTGCTTATAGTGTTCCACAGTGTTCGTCATAAATTTGGACAGATACGGAAAATTGTGTTATCCATTTATCTGAAAATGTTATGTATCTTCCCAAACTAAAAATGCATTTGCCAAAATTTAAATATCTTCTAGAATAAGGTACCCTTATTTTTCAAAATCCGCAAAACTGTTATTTGGAATTATTTATTATAATTTTACTTAAAAATTATAATTGTTTAAATTCTTGTTAGTGTTCGGATCGTTTATTTTTTGAAGATACCCTTTTTACTTCCTTTATCAAAGCCTATGACTTTGAAAAGAACTTTACTGTACACACAAGTTGGAATCCGGACCAACTACCAACTCCAACAAATAAGAACATCATTTCTTACACTGATGGATCTAAGTTTGAAGGGGGTACAGGCTCCGGTGTGTACAGTACCAATCCTAGAACCAACGAAAAAGTCAGTCTAGGAAAGTTTTGTAACATCTTTCAGGCTAAAGTACAAGCTATTAACGTATGGGCAAACATCAGCATAGGAAAGAAGCTGCTCAATCGAGACATACACATTCTCTCAGATAGTCAGGCAGCACTGAAAGCGCTAAACGCTTTCAGTACTTCATCGAGACTGGTCAATGATTGCAAATCCAAACTTCAAACCTTAAGCCAGGGAAATACAGTAAAATTATGCTGGATCCCAGGTCACCAAGGTATTGAAGGAAACGAAAAGGCGGACAAGCTCGCAAAAGAAGCAGCCCGTAATGCAATGACCGGTCCAGAACCTGGTCTAAGCATTCAGAAAAACCAAGCCCGCTCAGCTATTAATGAATGGGTCAACACCGCACACCAACTAAAGTGGAGAAACTACAATCAAGCAACACACTGCAAAAGATTGCTAAAAACTCCGAATCCACAAACCACCAAAACCCTGTTGAGACTGAACAGAACTCGAATCAAGCAAGTAGTCAGTCTACTGGAGCATTCAGAGAATTTATGGACAGGATCAATATCTATAGAGATGAACCTGTTTGCAGACTATGCCAAGAGGATGATGAAACAGCCTATCATATCCTCTTTGAATGCCCAGCATTAGAGCGTAAAAGACCCGTGGAATCTAAATCTAAATCTACTTCCTTATATGATAAAGGAAGTATTGGATTCACCCCAAAAATTTGAACTTGAGTTTTTAACAGATCTTCACGTTTTCGAGTGCCCTGAACCCAAAAAACATGTTTTTGTTCATTGGGCTGTCTGTCTGTGTGTGTGTGTCTATCTGTGAACAGAATATCTCAAAAACGAAAAGAGGAATGGCGCTGAAACTTCATATCTAAGTTTTGTGTACTATGTAGATGAGATAGCAAGCTTTTGAAGAAAATTGCATAACCGGAAGTAGGTGTTTACTCTTGTGATTTTTCAGTTTTTTTCGATTTTTTCAAAAACGGCTGTAAGGATTTTTTTCAAACTTTACATTTTTAATGTGTATTGATGTGAGATAGGTGATTTTCCAGTTGAATACTTCTAAAATGGGTTTCTTTTGTTTTTGTTCTATATTTTTTATTAACTTCTATTTTAAATAGAACACCCGGTATATTATTACATTTTGAATTCAGTTTAAAATTTTAGAGAAAATTTGTCTCTTGAACTAACACTCTATTTTGTTCGGTTTCTGTAGAATTTGTAATTTTTAAAAATTTTTGGCAAATGCTTAAAAGTTAAAAATACAATTTTTGGCTAATTACAAGATCTCCGTAAAAGGAAGTTGTGTGAGTGTATCACAACAGATTGTTTTACTTTGGACACAAAAAAAAGAATTTTTTAGTACTAATTTCAATTCACATTATTTTCTGGTTGTTAAGTAAAAGAAACTCAAGTTTACAATACATATCTACTTATCATGTCCAATAACTTTGAAGTATCCCATTTTTTGTAACTCACAGGGTTGTAAGAAAAAATAGGAAAAACCAGTTAAAATTGTGTGTCGGAATAGGTGGCCCTCCCCGTATACTAAAGAAGAAATTTATATTTTGGCATTTTTGGCAAGTGCATTTTTAGTTTAAGAAGATGCAAAAACTTATTAAATTAAAATTTTCTGATAAATGCATAATAAAAATAATTCATGTGGCCAAATTTATGGTGGACACTGTATACGTACTATGTTATATAATATACAGAGTGTCCACCGACTTATTCCTAACATGGGAATCTCCTTGATGAGAGATAGAGATTTGGTTAAATGCGATGAAATACTCCTCAGGTAAAGTTCTACTAAACCTCATAAATGACTTTTGAATATTTAACGTAATTCAGGCGCAGTAGCTAAAAATAGCATTTTTAACTTTTTGATTTTTATAAACAATTCGTTTATTTTAAGAGGAATTCGAATTTAATTTGCGCATTCTTAAGGCACTTTTTTAATAGGAATCTAATGGTCTATTCAGATTTTTAATTTTTTTTTATCGTAGTTGAGTTATAACAGTCAATTTCATTTTCTTATGTGGGTCATAGTTGGCTATGACGCCTTTATAAAGAGAATTGTTTTCCCTTTTCAAAAATGTATAATTTGTTATAGCTAATAGAAAAATTAACGGCGAAAAAATTTTTAAAAACCTATTTTCTCTTTTACAAGTGAACATCGGTCATAAAGTTTGCTATTTGAAGGTTTTGAAAACGCGGAAATAAAGAAAATGTATTTATAGTCATTACCAATGCATGTAGTAAAAACGTAGAATGCTTTGAGAAATGCTTAGAATGTGCATTAAATCAAATTATAATAAAAAATTAGAAAAGATGTTCAAGCACTTGTCCATTATTTTCCAAACATAGTATGATTTATGGACATTAGATTTAGATTAGATCATAGAATCGTGAAGTTTTGTCGGCGTAATGTAAAAAATGAAATATTTTGTGCAAAAAACTGTTGAATGGGCAAAAGTGATAATCTGAGAGGACCTCGCCCATAAACGTATTCTGGTTATGAAAGAAGCAACGAAAAAATTCGGAAATAGAAGTGTGTTTACGAATAATGGAACTATTTTCGTTAAGTATGATAACATTTATAAAATCAAATCAACAGATGACGATAATGTCATTAATCCAAACATTTTTTAAATGCAGGAGACGTTTTACCGTGAACTTGTGTATTAATCTGTTGTACAGGGCACACACAGGAATTGTGGTTTTAAAAAATGCATTTTAATGTTTTTATTTTTTGATATGTGTATTTTTGTCTCTGTTTTGAAGACTCAAAGTTATGGGTAGCAGTAAAAACTCAAATCTTTTCAAGTAGCGCATTTAAATATTTGGTCACTTTTGCCAAAAATCACTTATAATAATGCAGAAGACTAAAAGCCGTGTTTACACAACTAAAAGTACTATGGTTGCGTTCCACCATTTCTATTTTTGGGTTTTTGTAAACAAACTTCCCTTAACTTTTAATAGCGATATTATCACAGAAAACAATTATTTATTATGGCTATTTTTTGTGTTTTTTAAAACTATGCAGGCAGCTTCAAACGGATGTCAAATTTCTTTAATAGCCATATCTCGTCATTGAATGCTGCCAAACACTCAAACAAAGAGCCTTGCGTTTTAACATAGTGTAAAAGCAACTCCAATGCTTACGCTACATAACCTAACCTTCGGTGCAACTGTGAGCTAAGTGTTGTTTTATTATAATTAATAGAAAAGATGATGTGCTTCGCCACCGATTGCAAACATTATAATGAAAAACATACGTGCAAGTTTTTTACGTTCCCAAAAGAACCTAATCAGCGGCGACGGTGGATTATATTTCCTATGCGGTGGATAAAATGAATTAGGTAAGAATAAGGTTATGTTATGGTTTTTGTTTAATAAGGGCGTTTTAAGAAAACTAATATCTATTTTATATTTTTAGGAGACCAAATGCCGTCCAAAAGAATGGGTGCGTTCAGCCGGCGTAGCGCTGATTTAGCGCTCGCTTTTTGCTAAGTTCAAGCAGCTGCGAGCGGCTGAACGGCATTTGGGTTAGCGATCGCTGTGTTTACTAACAAACGTCAGTTTTGAGCGCGTCAACAGAATGGAGCAAATTGATCACTTAATACTCGAATTTGCTGCAGATGATGTGATGGAAATTAATCCATTAGTGCAATTAATGCCGTTGTTAGAAAATAACGGAAACTTATTGCAGTTGATTGATTTGGATGCAGAAAAGAATGATGAGGCTGTTCATAATGTCAACTACTTTGAGGAAGTGGTACCACGTTATTCACCGCAGGAGTTTTGTGAACATTTTAGAATGTCCAGAAATGTTATGGAGGTATCTATCTAGCAATATTAGTACAATTTTGCTTACTTAAAAAATACAGTGCAACTGTATTAATTTGTATATATGAAATGCATGTAATTAGGTATTTATAAACATTTTACAATTATTTGTTTATTTCAGATGCTTGTGGTGGACATAGGCAATAGAGTAGACATCGAAGGCAGAATCGATCTTGGAAAAAAGACTCTGTTTACCATATGGATGTTGGCTAAACCGGAATCGTATTTGGCATGCTGCGATCGGTTTGGAATGTCGAAAGGCACCGGTCATCTAATTTTTTATCAAATTTGCAATATTTTGTTGCAAATGATGCCACAAGAAATACGATGGCCTACTAACGAGCAGGCGATTATGACAGCCAACACATTTCATGCACGAACAGGCTTTCCTGGAATTGTGGGGGCTATAGACGGTTGCCACATCCCTATAAAAGCCCCAGCTCATAACGCCGTTGATTCCTTGGTGATAGTGCATATCCATTAATGAAAAATGTAATGGTGCCATTTAGGGATACAGGCCATTTGACACCGATGCAAAATAATTTTAATACGAGATTAAGTACAGCTCGAAGCAAAATAGAGCAAGCGTTTGGACGGCTAAAAGGAAAATTCCGAAGGCTGAAATACCTCGATATGAATATTGAAAATGTTACAACAGTCGTCACCGCAGCTTGTGTTCTACACAACTATATAATACGTAGGGAAGGACTGCAAAATGTTGATTTAGGGCCGATTCTACAATGCAAGTATATACCTAGAATAAGCTATCCCGAGTATAATTGTCATAGTTTCCTTTGTTACAGCAATCGTTTCTAGGGTATTTATTCCCCGGATAACTTTATCCTTGGGTTGTAGAACCGGCCCTTAAACATTGAAGAAAATAATGCCAATGAGGATGGACCTCATGAAGAATTTTTCGATGACGTAAATATTGGTGTCCAAAAACGAAACAAAATAATGCAGCAAATTTTCTAAAAGTGGCAAATATTTAAATGTACGATAAATTGTAAATATGTATATATACAGTATGTCCCCGGATTGAGTTTACAATAGGTATGATTGACCAAAAATTTTCGAATTGGAATTTCATATTTTGGGATTCCACCCTGCTTGGTGTGAAACGAATTTTAAGAATATTTTCAGTTTTTGAAAAACAAGTAGGCCTTGACAAGGAAGCGAAAAATATTTTATTGTCAGGTAAACTACCCTTTTTGTTCATGATACGGCAAAATTGTATTAAGAAAAGTTGTTTACAATGAGAAATTATGATCCTAATCAAAATTTCAGAAAGATCTTGCGACTTAGATTAAACCGTTATTTTTTAGATTAAACAAATTGCATTTATTAAAAATGACGGTTTAATCTAAGTCGACAGAGCTTTCTGAAATTTGTTATAGGGCCATAATTTATGATTATAAACAACTTTTCTTAATACAATTTTTCCGTATCATGAACAAAAAGGGTAGTTTACCTGACAATAAAATACAATTTTCTAAAAACTAACAGTTTTTTATAAGTCGACAAATCGTTCTGAAATTTGGTATAGGTTCATAATTTATCATTATCAACAACTTTTCTTGATTAAATTTTGCCGTATCATGAACAAAAAGGGTAGTTTACCTGAAAATAAAATATTTTTCGCTTCCTTGTCAAGGCCTACTTGTTTTTCAAAAACTGAAAATATTCTTAAAATTCGTTTCACACCAAGCAGGGCGGAATCCCAAAATATGAAATTCCAATTCGAAAATTTTTGGTCAATCATACCTATTGTAAACTCAATCCGGGGACATACTGTATACAGGCTGATTTTTTTATCATGTAACAACTTATAAGCAGAAGCATACATAATGCATGCTTCTGCATAATGGGTTGCCTACAAGTTGTTACACGATAAAAAAATCAGCCTATATATATATATGTAGTTGATATTTTGTAAATATATTTTATAAAATTAGCATGTTTTTGTTGTGTAAGTGTAAACATAGTCAAAGGGTCATTCATGCAGCAGCAGAATTACAAAACAATTAGGCATCCTTTTTAGAGATCTTCTCTCGGCATTTTAATTAACAACTTTGAAAAGGGTTACATACAGGGTCCGGCAAACGGCAAGATTTCGTAAATACTTTTATTGTTGAAAAATTATTTTTTTTATAATTATTAATACATTAATGGGAAATAAAAGAGTAGCCATTTGATTTACAATGTTAAAAAAAAAATTTTTGAATACTACATCTGCCAAATGTCCTCCGTTGACATTAAATTTATGCATTCTTGGAGTTGAGCCTGAAAGCTTTGCATCACTCTTTGCAGCATATCTACAGGTATTGCTGCAATCTCGTCACGAATTCGTTGTTTGAGGGCCGGGATTGTCCTGGGTGGATCAGTTGCAAACACTTTTGTTTTTAGGTAACCCCACGAAGAGTGATGCAAAACTTTCAGGCTCGACTCCCAAGAATGCATAAATGTCAACGGAGGACATTTGGCAGATGTAGTATACAAAAAAATTTTTTTTTTAACATTGTAAATCAAATGGCTACTCTTTTATTTCCCATTAATGTATTCATAATTATAAAAAAAATAATTTTGCAACAATAAAATTATTTACGAAATCTTCCCGTTTCATTGCCGGACCCTGTACAATGCAATAAATGCTAAAACACCAGATCAAAAACCATCAAAATACTACGGTGAATATTGTTACGCCATGCCATGTGTAAATGCGTTTATTTTAAAATGCAATATATGAACCGTAATTTTATTGAAAAAGAAGCATGAGAAAGAACAGGGCATGTAATAACCCACATACTTGCTGTAAACTGAAGTCTCTACTATTTGATCAACAGAATTCCTTCCCCCGTACAATATATTATGTTTTTACATACTCAGTAACGTTTCCATATTGCATTTTAAAATAAACGCATTTACACATATTGCGCGATATAATAAACTCCCTGTCTAATAAAAAATCAGACTATACACCGATGTCAAAATATATTTATTACAAAACTTCTTACTCATTACAATATTAAGTGAATCAAATAAAAAAATATATACATTTAAATATAATTATACATAAAATAATGATACAATTTTAAAACTAATTATTTTTATTATTTGTATTTTTAACTAACTCTAACAGTTGTCGCAAAATATCATTTCGCTCCTTTTGCGTTTGGAGTTGCTCCTTGTACACATTTTTAATTTCTTGCAGCTCTCTAATTTTCTGCTCTTCGGAGAGCAGCATTTGCTTTCGAAATTCTTCTAACTCTCTATTTTTACGTTTGGTACCTCGAGTATCACTGGCAGCAGTATTCAAACTGGGAATTCTAGACGGTGTGGATGACAGGCTTAATAACGATTCCACGGGTGGAGTTGGTGATGAAGAATTCGATGTTGAAGAGGCAAGGGATGATGAATTTGAAGGTATTGGGGGTGGCAAAGCTGACGAAGAGGGTGCAGGTATATATGCTGGGATTAAGGACGACTGAGTAGATGTAGAGGACTGGTTTAGCACAGATAAGGGAAGCTTAGGTTGTGGAATGGACGATATTAAGTGTGGAGGATTAATGGTGGCATCAGTATGAAGCAGGTCATCCATCACGTCGAAATATTCCCAAGTTTGTCCACCTCTGCCAGTTTTTCTTTTGGTATCTTTTATTCCTTTATAAGTGCTCTTCAAATTTCTAAATTTTCTGTCACACATGTCCGGTGTCACATGGTAACAATTTTTTTTCATATTTTCGGCAATTCTCCCCCACAACAGACTATTTTTCATTTTGGGGTTTCTGAAGTTGCAGCATTCTGAGCGGTAGTGCTCAATCAACAACATGGTCGATTTCTGTGACCAAACAAACCGCTCGGCAGCTGAATCGTCTGCAGGCTCATCTGTTCTTTCCGGTACCATGCGTTGCTGCGTAATTTGATTTATAACATCATTCTTGATCGTCTCGTCGATAAGAAAAATAAAATCTTAGACTTAATTTAATCAACAGTAGGTAGTTTCAAAAGATTCAATGGAAATGTAACTTAGTTCGAACGAAATTATATTAATATTAAGAAGCAATACACACCATCAAAAATATCTTGTACCATATGTGATGGGACTTCCGCCGCTACAGTTTCTCCGTTAACATTAAACTGCAGCAGGGTCGTTTCAGAAACCATGATTTTCGCGCCTTTCTAGGTTATATTTACAAATTAGCCCAAACACCGTGTTCTGCTGAGTGGTCAAGCGGAAATGAAGCGACAATGGAGCGAAAATAAATTTGCTCCCAAAAATGGCAACTGCTGCAGAAGCGAAACCGAAGCGCTGTCGGTCAGCGAAGCGTTCAACGCAGTCGCTACCTCAGCGCTATGCCGGCTGAACGCACTCAATGACACAAGCAGCAGTGTCTTAACCGAAGCTGAAAACATGCTATTGAAGCAGCCGTTTGGACATTGCTACAAAGAAATTAGAGAAGCTGGAAATGTCTTTCAGCTTTACGCATACCAGATAACTAGATAGCATTTCTTTTTATGTACTAACAAGTGCAATGCACCCTGTATTTGGTGAAAATATTCATGGTTTTCATTTACCCCAAACTGTTGCAGTACCTTATCGTAAGAACAAATATAGCCTTTATCATGTGATTCCATCAAGTTGGAATTGCGATATTTAAATGGACATTTAACTTCCACAAGCTCTTCCTACAAGGCCATCTGGGATGGCCCCAAGGTATCCAAACTGATGGAGCCATAGTCCAGCAGATGTCACAGAAAGTCCAGTTGCTGCCCCAAATGTTTCAATTGCATTATTTTCATGTTCTCGCCCCTCACCGAATGGCCTTTACTCCATCTAAGTTATATGTTCCTGCATAATAACAGAACTTTATGAAAAATGTGAAAAATATTTTGCAAAGCAAACCTGTTAGTTTTTTGAAAAGCGATGCAGGGTAACGATTTCTTTTGCAAGCTGCTAGCACCGTACCGAACAAACTGGCTGTTAAACGAAACCTGCGAATAATTAATCACAAGGGATTTTTTTACTGCCCTATGGTTTTCTCAAATATAGTTATTACTTGGTCTTGAGAAACATTCACTTTTTGTTCAAAATAACTAATTTTTTCAGATATATTTTGATATTCTGCGAAGAAAATTATATAACTAATCTGCGGAACAATAATATCTTCCTGTGCAGTAAGTTTAGGTGCTAGAAGCCAACTGAATCCTACCAGCCCTCCAAACGAAGCCAATTTTTCTCTAAGCGTTTCGATCACTTTCTTGGTAACACTTCTCTTTGAAGCTCGATATTCCTTAGACGGCAAAAACAATTCATCGATTGTTTTCAAGTTTTCATCAAGTGCTTTAGATTGTTTACGCACTGACCAGCTACATGACTGGTCCGTAACTGATATATTATAATGGGCAAATGGTGCCAGTGCAGCAACATGGTGACATGAAACTTGTCCACGAGGACATGTGCAAGAAGTTGAGGTTATGTTTTTGTCTTCATCGAGGAAGATCTACAAAGTAAAAATATATACTTAGTATTCGTTACTGCTTAGAATCCATCTGAAGCAGCAATCAGTATTTTAAATAATTATACTTTTTAAGCTAAAATGTATCTTACCTCAACATATGCTCTTTGGTATCGCTTATCTTTCATGCTTGCGTGTACTGTACCATTTACCATTTAATACTGAACAGAAAAAGAAGACACTATTCAATTCAGCAGTATTGGCCGTATCCAATATGAAAGAAAGTTGCCCGGAGGCTATCCAAGAATGTCCATAAAACGCTCTCCAGAGGCGAGCGTTCCCTTTCCAGGAACTTTCCATTTGAAAATATATTTTTTTGGAACTTTTCCTTATTGCCATTCTCTAGCGTGGTTTTAAAACTTTCTTTAGTGCAACAAAAGTTATTAAATTCGTCCTAGATTTTAAATGCGGCATTTGCCGCGGGTTTCAGCTAGTACATTATATTCCAAACAATGTCCCGGAGTCTGATAAACTATTTTTATCAGAGACATATTCAGCTTCACATACAAACAATAATGCTATTTTTATTCCAAACTATACTACGAGGGCCGTTTTTTTTCAACCTCCGATGGGCCATAACAAAAAGACAAGTGTAATAAAACAATGATTTTATTACTAAAAGTTATGTACACTTATGGTTACTTTTCGACATAATCACCTTGGAGATTGAGGCATTTGTCATACCTGTGGACAAGCTTTCCAATACCCTCTACATAAAATGTTGCCGCCAATGAATTAAAATGAGTCTTGACCTTGTCTTGAAGCTTCTCGTTATTGTGGAAGCGCTGCCCTCCTAGCCACTTCTTCAGTTCAGGAAAAACATGGAAGTCACTGGTGCTAGGTCGGCACTGTATGCAGGGTGATTGAAAATATTTCATATTGCTCAAGGATGAAAATATTCCATATTACTCAAGGAGCCGGTGGGAGGTCCATATAGTGCTGCTGTAACCCAACGGCTCGAGCAACTTCAATAGGATATTTTAGATAGATAGAGTTATGATAATTAACGATGACAGTAATGTTGAAATATATGATTTGCAACCTTTATTGTAGGGAGGGATAGCAATATTTGTTAATATTAACAATACAACGTGATATGTTGTAAAATGAAATAAATTCTACAACAGAAAGTTCATTTAAAAATTCAAAACATTTGACACATCACCTAATAGTTTTCTAGTTACAAGCTTTAGTGTGTAAATATTCCCAAGAGTGTATTTAGAATAAACAGTTTTAGTAGCGCATTTAGATTCAATTGTGCCTAAAACGTTGTACGTGCCCCAGGTCAAAAGGAAGTTTATACCCTTGGACGAATAAAGGCCTTCCGTTATGCGTGGAACCTCAAACTTCATCATTGGATGTAAACTTTATCTTTCCGTCCTCTATACATAAATAACTATTTTGTTTAGAATATAAGTTTTCTTTACAAAACGGTAGACAGTAGTTATTTATGCATTAATGGCATAATCAATAAATTATGCGGAATGCTTTAAATTTCTTGAGAGCTATAATCTTGATTATGCACTTGGTACATATAACATTTTATTTTGTTCTCGAAAAGGACAAAGTTTTAAAATTCAGTGTTTTGGGCACAGGCGTCATTGTTATGATGGCACTGTAAGACTTGGTTTTACTATAGTTACTGTGTAAATTGTTGGTGTTGCTGTATTGTTTGTTATACTGCTTAGCAACGTTATAAGCCCCTCGTGGACCAGTAAAGAAGCTTATGGTTCTAAAATAAAATAAAATATAATTATCTGTAGTTTGCTAATTCTAATATTTCTAATAATACCTATTTGTTTCAGGTGTTACAATCTCGGAAGTTCCCATAATCGTATATTACTGAGCAAAAAAGTATTACTGCCAAAGCCGACATTAAACTACCTATGATGACCACTAATCAAAGAACAGCAGATATTAACTTTTATAGTTCAACAGCCACTTCACTGCATAAATTAAGAAACTTAGGTGGCAATGAAGATATTACGAAATGTTCTATCAAACAAGAAATCATTGAAAGCAGTAATGACATTAGTGATTATTCGGAAATTGATATTAAATCTGAGCTTGAACTTAAAGATCAAAATGATATGACCCAAAATTCAACAGCACAGAATTTGGTTACACCTACGAAACCTCTTACAGGTGAAAAACCTTATTCTTGTTGTGTTTGTGAATATAAAACAGCTAAGAAAAGTAATTTAGTCTCACATATGAGAACTCATACAGGCGAAAAACCTTATTCTTGTTCTTTTTGTAAATATAAAGCAGCTAAGAAAAGTACGTTAGTCGCACATATGAGAACTCATACAGGCGAAAAACCTTATTCGTGTTCTGTTTGTGAATTTAAATCTGTCGAGAAAAATAATGTAGTCAAACATATGAGGACTCATACAGGTGAAAAACCTTATTCTTGTTCCGTTTGTGGATTTAAAACTGCCCAGAAAATTCATTTAGTCATACATATAAAAACTCATACAGGGGAAAAACCTTATTCTTGTTCTGTTTGTGGATTTAAAACTGTCCAGAAAATTCATTTAGTCACTCATATAAAAACCCATACAGGCGAAAAACCTTATTCTTGTTCTGTTTGTGAATATAAAACGGCTTATAAAAATAGTTTAGTCACACATATGAGGATTCATACAGGCGAAAAACCTTATTCTTGTACTGTTTGTGAATATAAAACTGCCCAGAAAATTCATTTAGTTACACATATGAGGACTCATACAGGCGAAAAACCTTATTCTTGTTCCGTTTGTGAATATAAAGCAGCTAAGAAAAATAATTTAGTTGCACATATGAGAATTCATACAGGCGAAAAACCTTATACTTGTTCTCTTTGTGAATTTAAATCTGCTGAGAAAAATAATTTAGTCAAACACGTGAGAACTCATACAGGTGAAAAACCTTATTGTTGTTCTGTTTGTGATTATAAATTTGCCAGGAAAGATAGTTTAGTTATACATATGAGGACACATACTGCGATGGTATTTAGCCCTCAAATCGGCTCTGATTGCAGTACAAGCAAATAGCAAATTGAATCATTAAAGCACAGAGTTGTAATAATGCAAGCATCTGAGAAAATTCACATAAATTGCCAAATCATAATAACACTGGTATAATTCGCCAATGACATTGATTATTTTTGAATGGGCACAGAAATATGGAAGCTCAAATTCCGTGTATTGGGTTTAGCAATATAATTTTAATCGTAATATAATAGATTTGCACAAACTAAAAGCCGAATCTAAATTAATTAAGAACTGGCACAAAAAGTTCAAGTTAGACACAGCTTAAAAATGGAAGCGTAGAAAGTAAAGTCATTAGAGAATGGGTAGCAAACGAACATTTTTAATAAAGGTGAGAACAAGAATGACTAGAAGAATAAGGCAAAGAACATAGAAAAGCCAGGCAAGTCATTTATTACATGAAAATACAAGACTTGGGGATTTGAAGAGATTGAAATAGCAAGAAATTAGATGGAATTCAAATAAGCAAGAAATTAGACGATGTTGGTGGATTAAAAAACTAGTCAGTGTAGTGATAAACAATGGGCATTTAAGTGTGGTAAAAAAATCAAGTGAGTGGCGCATAAAAAAACGTTGAGAAATAAACAATTCCAAAAGACAATAATTCTAGTACCAGAGATTGTAATTAACTGATAAAATTTTGTTAAATTAGATTATAAGTTATATTTTTGTACCTGGTTGATTTCCTACAATTCAAATCTGTAGACAGTGTTTTGTCAATTACGACAGGGGAGAGCAATTGTTCTAAATAAATTGGTGAAAGTGCTTGGTTTTTGCTCTATCTTTAATTACCAAAATTTCATAGAAAGCATAAATGTATAAAAAATTAAATAGCACCATCGTAATCAGCGAATTCGAGTGTATCAGCACAATTGGAGGCAAGAGATTCCAGGTATTTGAGTTTTTGGCGTTCCGAGGCGACGACGGCAGCCACGGCTTGGAGGCGATTTCCCGCAGTATCAATCTGCAGCATCGTGGGAAGGCATAGGGTGTCAGGATTCTTACGGCAGCTCCACACATCAGGCCAGAACATAATCCAGCATCACGAGCAGCCCGGGGAGCAAGATTACAGCCAGATTCACCATCAAAAAGGGGTCCCGAATCTACGAAAGTGAGGTTAGTGAATTGTCCAATTTTGATCTGCCCGATCGGTGTGAAAATTTGAGCATACGTTAGTTACGACCTGGAGAACACGAAAATCGTAACAGTTCCCGTGGATGGCGAGGTATTTTCCCAGGATTTTCAATTAAAATCGTCAATTGGAGGCACCAAGAAACAAATGCGAATACGGCGTCCTTTTTAAGAATGCACCAATAGCTAACGATCTGGAAAAACAAAAGATTGCCTAGAAGCCGCTTGAAGGCAATTATTCAAAATCTTACCATCAAAATTTGTTCATTTAATTGTTGATAAATCAATTTCACACGCGAGCTGAAAATAACTAGAACTTGTTGTGATAGATTTGACGTACAAACGGCACATTACGCCTACATTTCAGGTCAATCTGCCTACTTTTCAGAGGCGTACCGTAGAATTTTAACTTGGAAAGTCAGGAACCCAACACCCGAGATTTTGAGTTTTAGTTTCATGTCTCTATTTAAAATTGAGCTAGCGAAGTTAGGAAATCAGATGAATGGATTAGAAAAAGGGCAAACTACCATAAGAGTAATTCTCAATTTTGGCGTACCCAACGAAATTAATTAATCAGTTAGTTTGATTTAGCAAGTGATAGAATTAAATTAAATATTGTGTGGTGACTCTTTTTATTTATCACATTAATTATAAACATACAAATATTATACGTACAGGGTCATTGCAATACATGTGAAAAACCGTAGTCTTGTTCTGTTTTTAATATAAATTCGACAACTTATAATAAAGTATGATCAAAAATTAATTTAATCTAGTATGGCTATGGAATAGTTCCTAATTTATGAATGTAACAACGTTTATACCAAAAAGACTGTACTAAGGAGACGCAACTCCCGTTTTAGAAGCGGACCGCTAAAAGTTGACAAATATGGCGGTTGTCGTATAATATTATCCATTCACAAAATTCGTGAACTGTCAATGTCAAATATTTGCTGAGTGTAACTGGAAATTCGGACCATGTTTTAACAATTAATAACACACTTGAAATACACTCCATTTGATTAACAACCGTGAACTGACTTTTAACGGCGATTACAGGCAGAGCTGAGCAAATTACTTTTAAAAAGTAATTAATTACTAATTACTAATTACCGCTCAATGCAGTAATTTAATTACCAGAGATTCAATTACTCACAGGACATAGTAATTCAATTACCAATTACCTAGTAATTGTAATTGTACAACATCAATTACTTTTTCAATTACTTTCAATAAAAATTATTGTCATATAGGTGGTTTTATATAGTAGAACCTTCTTGCAAGTTGCAACTATCATTAGTGTTGTGCCGATTCGTAATCGTAATCTAAAAATGCTTAATTTTTATGTTTTGTTAGCTACAGTAACCTATGGCAATGGCAGTGGGAGGGAATATAATACATTGACTACCGTTGCCATTAGAGACGGGAGGCAATGTGATTAATAATAAATCAACTAACCTCTTGGTTTTCATATTTAAATATTTTTGAATGCAGCTGAATACAAGAGATTGTCACATCATAAAATGTAAAAGTGTTGAATGTATAACTCTCGACTAAAACGTAATTTCCTCCCTTGCATGATTACAATTGATTAGGTACTGTTCTCCCAAACGCTGAAGAATTAAACTACATCCACGGGAGCAGTGTTGCCAACTCTCTTTCGTAAAAAACCATTAACGCAGGAAAAAAACCACTAAACGCAGGAAAAAAACCCGCTAAAAGTGTACATAAAAAGCTAAACCCAGTAACATCAAAAAAACAGAAAACATAAATTCAAAATTTTAACTTTAGTTTTAAGTTATATACTTAATACGCACTTCCCTGGTTTAAGTAATTAAAAAATATGTAACTTACCATTAGGTAATAAATAAGAATCTTCCAATTTTTACCGCACTGCACTGTCTTTAAAAACATTTTAATAAGTCAGTTCTGAAAGAATTACATTATGTACACTATGTTTAACAAAATGTAACTACTTTTTTAATCATTCAGTTCTGAAAGAATTTTGTCAACGTCTTCTATACTCAACTATTGTAAACTACTGGCCTGACTTCTACTTGGTTGTTCATAAGTTTCTTTTGTGCCGAGTTTCATCAAGATATTTTGCGGCAAATTATATTCATGGCAACATTTTTTAGATCGTTTTAAACCGTAACGCACACTAAGAATTAAATTTAACGTCGATAATCCCGTTCTATTTTGTTGTTTATTTTTTTTGTGTTTTTTTTAATGGCAAATTCAGATATTTCTTTGAAGGGATTAAATTCACTTGCAGTCCTATAATTCAACACTTGCTAAACAAACGACAACAAACAACACGTAACACGATGGACTTTAAAACTGCCTGCACGAAACTGACGAGTGACAACTGAATTAATCCTTACCAAAAATGAAGTCCAATAAACATTTCTCCCTATATGGACGCGTTGTGTGGGCCGAGACGATTTACAAATAACTTACCACCCATAATATGAGTGTGGTGCGTGGACCTTTTACATACATTTCCGAGAGACCTATCAGCGTAAATTGACACCTAGTAGTGATCGCATCCGCAAAAACCGATGAGGAGGAAACGAAATATCAAATTACTGTGTTGATCTTTGGTTTGTGGCTTTTCAATTTTTAGAGTAAGTTATGATGTGTGTAGTGTGTTTTTAGATACCTACACCGCTAAATACCGTCAGCATGTTCTCGTTAAAAAGCTAGATTTTCCGTTAGCCGCTGTTGGTCAAATTTACCCGCCGAAGCAAACTACAAAAAAGCTAGAGTTAGCTGTAAAACCGCTAAGATGACAACACTGCGCGGGAGGGAATGATACATTTTATATATATACAGGGTGAGTTTTTTTTCATTATCACTATAGGGATCTCGGAAACCGTGAAAGATAGAAGGTTGGTTTAAATGGAGAAAGAATTGCAGTTATATGAGCTTATTCGAGATGTGCTTTTGTTTCTTTGAAAAAATCCAAGGCCTACTAGATACAAGCAGAATATTAAAATTACTTAATTTCTTAAAGTCGGTCTAGCGCCGTTATTATTGAAAATAGAAAAAAAAATAATAAGAATAAAAGTTTTAGCTATTTTTACGGTGTTTATCTTACACTTATTAGTTTTCTTCTAGCTTTCATAGTTTTTGAGTTATAACATTAAGTTACATTTTTTTAAATAGCAATCATAGTTGGCTTAGACATTTCTCAAAAGAGCATATCTCGTTTGCTAAATGGAGAAAGAATTGCAGTTTTATGAGCTTATTTAAAGTGTGCTTTTGTTTCTTTTAAAAAATCCAAGGCCTACTAGATATTAGCAAAATATAGAAAAATAACTTAATCTTTTAAAGCCTGTCTAGCGCGCTTAATATTGAAAATAGAAAAAAAATAATAAGAATAAAAGTTTTAGCTATTTTAGGGTGTTTATCTTACACTTATTAATTTCCTTCTAGCTTTCATAGTTTTTGTTTTCGTCATTTTCTTATTACGAAAATTATTATAAAAGAATAATTTGTCAAAATAGGTATAACAAACCTTATGTCATTTTAAAGCGGAAAAGTGAGCTCTTTTTAGAAATGTCTAAGCCAACTATGATTGCTATTTAAAAAAATGTAACTTAATGTTATAACTCAAAAACTATGAAAGCTAGAAGAAAACTAATAAGTGTAAGATAAACACCGTAAAAATAGCTAAAACTTTTATTCTTATTATTTTTTTTCTATTTTCAATAATAACGGCGCTAGACCGTTTTTAAGAAATTAGGTAATTTTAATATTTTGCTTGTATCTAGTAGGCCTGGGATTTTTTCAAAGAAACAAAAGCACATCTCGAATAAGCTCATAAAACCGCAATTCTTTCTCCATTTAACCAACCTTCTATATTTCACGGTTTCCGAGATCCCTATAGTGATAATGAAAAAAAACTCACCCTGTATATAAACCGTAATTCCTTTACAGGAATCATTGGCGTCTTATGTAGACTCTTCAATCCTCTTCGGCTGGATTAGTGCCTTAATTTCTTTCATATGTTCTTGTTTGATTTAGTTTGTAGTACAATGTTTTTCCATTCTTTTCTGTTGGTGGTCCTTTTCTTCCAGTCCGTAACATTCATCCTTCTCAGGTCTTTTAAAACTTCGTCTTTCCATCTATGTCTAGGTTTCCCTTGTGGTCTGGTCAGATCTGGTTTCCATTCCGTTATTGTCCTAATCATTCGATTTTCCTGTGTTCTTTCCAAGTGTCCTAACCAACGTATTCGTTGTGCCTTTATTTCTCTGATTATGTCTTCTCCTTTTATTTCGTCTTCTATTTCTTTGTTTGTTTTTATTCTGTATTTATTCTCCCCCAATTTCAGTGGCCCTAGGATCTTCCTTAAAATCTTTCTTTCGAATATGCGCAGTTGTTCCTCTTCTTTTTTGGTTACCCGCATTGTTTCCGCTGCGTATATTACTGTAGGTCTTATTAATGTTTTGTAGATTCTTATTTTTGTTACTTTGGTAATTTTTCGATCATTTAACAGTGGCTTGTATATATTAAACAGTTTAAACCCTCGATGGATCCTCCCTTTTATGTCTTGCTCTTTGTTATTTTTGTTGTTTATTTCCGTTCCCAAGTATGTAAATGTTTGTACTTTTTCAAATTCATGTTTTCCCACCTTGTATTGTTTTGGATCAGTGTCTTTTCCTCTTTTGCAGTGCATGTATTTTGTTTTTTCGGTATTTATTGTGAGTCCTCTTATTTTTGCTTCTGTTTCAATGATGTTAAGTGTTTCTTGTAATTTCGTTTTGCTCCGCGATATTACGACTAAGTCGTCTGCATATGCCAAGAGTTGCATTTCCTTATTTCTTATTGTGCTTACATGATCCGTTTTCCTCACAATGTTTTCCAGTACAATGTTGAATAAAACCGGTGAGAGAGCATCTCCCTGTCTAACCCCCATGTTTATTTCAAAATATTCTGTCTCCCCGTCATCCAATTTTACTGTGGTTTCTGATCTTTCCATTGTCATTTGGGTGAGTCGTATTAATTTCTGTGGTATTTGTAGTTGTTCCATATCTTTTATTAATTGTGATCTTTTGATTTGATCGAATGCCTTTCGGAAATCTATAAATAAGAGGTTCAATTCAATGTCATATTCGTGCGCTTTTTCAATTATTAGGTTGATTACGTGTATGGCATCCACCGTCGACCTGCCTGGTCTAAACCCACATTGGTAGTCCCCTAGCTTCTTTTCAGTGTGCACACTTAGCCGTTGTTGTAGTATATATGTAAAAACCTTGTATGCTACGTTCAGGAGAGTGATGCCTCTATAGTTGTTACATATTTCTGGATCTCCTTTCTTAAATATCGGGATTATCATTCCTTTTCTCCAGTCGCTTGGCATTTTCTCTTCGTTCCAAATTGCTGTTATTATTCTGTGTATCCTGATGTATAGTTTTTCCCCTCCGTATTTTATCATTTCTCCATTTATTTCATCTATACCTGGGGTTTTACCATTTTTAATTTTTTTTATAGTTCTAACAACTTCAGTGTAACTTGGCTCTTCATGTGCATGTTCGTCTCTTGTGCTCTCCATTTCTACTTGTTCATTCGTTTCATCTACTCTAAACAGTAGGTTTTGATAGTGTTCTTTCCATATTTCTTTTATCTTTCTGGTATCATACTGTGAATATCCTTGGTAGTCTTTCATTCCTCTTCTCTTAATTACATTATTTCTTCTAGTTTTTTTTTATGTTCTTATACATTTCTTTCGTGTTGTTTAGCTTTCTACTAGCTTCTATTTCTTCCATTTCTTGGTCTATCCATTCTGTTTTCTTTCTTTTGAATACTTTATCTGCTTCCTTCTTTATTTTTCTATACTTCTCTTGGTCTTCTTCTTTTCCAGATTTTAGCCATTTCAGTCTAGCTTCTCTTTTCTTACTTATTTCTTCCTCACATTCTTCGTCGAACCATATTTTGCTCTTTTTATTTTTTTTATATCCTAAGGTTTTTTCTGCTGCTCCTTTTAAGCTTGTTTTGATGTTTTCCCATTCTGTATCGATGTCACTTGCTGGTCTGTATGTGCTTAAATTTAGTTCTTGTTCTACTGCTTCTATGTATTTTTTCCTGTTTTCTTCATTGTTTAATTTTCCCACTGCCCATTTCCTTTGTGAGTTAGTATTTTCCTCCCCTTTTAATATTTTCTGTTTCAATTTCGTTATTACCAGCATGTGGTCTGTGTCTGCATTGGCACCTCTATACGTTCTAACATCTTGTATGAACGTTGCTTTGTTTCTTGTGGGTAGAACGTGGTCTATTTGGTTACCTCTATTTCTTCCTGGGATAATCCATGTCTCTTTATGTTCCCTTCTATGTGGGAATCTAGTGCTGCTTATTATTAGATTTGTTGCTGCAGCATAATTGCATAGTCTTAATCCATTGTTATTTGTTTTATCATGGATTGTGTGTTTACCTGTCACTTCTCGAAGCCAATCTTCTTTCCCCACCATGGCATTGAAGTCCCCTAGTACCACCAGGGTATCATGTTTTTTAATTTGATCTGTTGCTTTTTCCAATTCTTCATAGAATTTCTGTTTCTCCTCTTCGTCCGCGTCTTCTGTTGGGGCGTATACATTAATAATCGAGATGTTATTTGGTTTGCCTTTTATTCTTAAAATCGATAGTCTTCCATTTACTGGTGTAAATTTCATAATTGCGTGTTTTGATTTCTTTGCCACTATAAATCCTGTGCCATTCCTTCCTTGTTTTTCTTCTCCAGAGTATACCATTGTAAAGTTTTGTTTGTTAATTTCTCCATTCCCTTTCCATCTCACTTCCTGTACTGCTATTATATCCAAATTATATCTGTCTATTTCTTTTGCTATTTGCATAATTTTTCCTGGTATTAGTAAAGTTTTTATGTTCCAGGTTCCTATCCTTATAACATCTTTGCTTCTTATTTTCTTCTTGGTTTCATGCTTTCTATTACTTTTTCTTGGGTTTTCTGTTGGTTTCTGCTTTATATTATTTTCCTTAATCGCCTTTTCGTTGCTTGGGTCGTCGTTGTTCCTTTTTGTTGTCCTTTTTTCAGTTTTTTGGTTGCAGTTCTTTTCTTCTGTCATCCCACACATAAAGTTTTTCTGCGATTTCTAGTTTTTGGTATCCTATTTTGGTTTTATGACCTTTCTCTCTTTCTTCTTTTGCTCTTTCTCTTATTGCCATCTGTATTTTACGTTCCGTTAATGTCATGTCACTCTCTATATAAATCCTTTTGCCTTTCAGCTTATTTTTATTTTCCATTACACTCTTTTTCTGGTTCCATTCACTCAATTCTACCAGTATTGCTTGCTTTCCTTCCTCTCTACCCACCTTGTATGTTGCCGTGATCTTTGGCGTTATTCCGAGTGTTTCGCTCATGAAAATCTCTACTCCTTTCTTCATATCATCCTGTCTTAGTTGTAACCCTTTTATGATGATGTTGTTTCGTTTCTTTGCTTTTTCTTGGTTCTCAGTTTTTTCTTCTAGCGCTTCTATTCTCATAGTAAGTTGGTTTCTTTTTCTCTCCCAATTTGTTTCTTTTCGTATCATTTCTTCCTTCAGTCTTCTTATTTCCTCATTGTTCTTCTTAAGTTCTTTCAGTTTCCCCATTTCTTCGTTGTTTTTTCTTAGTTCCTGATTATTCTTGCTTATTTCGTTTTTCAGGTTGGCGTTCATGTCTGTTATTAGTTTCTTTAGTTCCTCCATATTTTCTTCTTTTTCTGTTTTCTCTTCTTCCCCTGCTTCTTGTAACTTTTTTTCGTTGTTTTTCGTTACCTCGTTTTCTACTTGCTTAATCGGCGATCTTATTGTTATTTTGCTTCTTTGAAACACTTCTTCGTGCTCTTCAGCGTTTGTATCTGTTTCTTTGTTGGTTGTTTCTCTTTTTCTTTTTAAGAAATCGTCGAGTTATATTCAAAATCTACAGGTTACGTTACAAAACTTTGACGAATTGTCGGAGAAGGCTCTGTGTCTGTACGAACTGCTGACGTTTGCTAACGACAGTGTTAGGTGTGATATTGAACTAGAAACAATTGGGCAGCAACTGTCATCGTAATGTGGACGTGTTACTCGGAGGCTGCTCGAGCGCCAGCTACAGATGTGCGCAGCGCCATAGGAAATCTGCAAGGTTTGTGTGAACACTTAGCATTCGACGCAGGACATGAAGTTGTGTATGGTATGGGGCGGAGCGGATATACCGATGAAGAGTTGCACACGAGAGTAATATTATATGAAAATGGTGCAGAAGTATGCCAATTGTTTCTAAGTAATGTGATAAATCGAAGGCTCTTTGTAAATCTGAGGGAAGGTCTCGGGTTACATCATGAGCTAAGTGAAGTAAACAAATTTATAGAAGAAGATGAAGCAAAAACTAAAGAAGAAACTAGAGCGAAAGAAACTAAAGAAGAAAATGTTACTAGTTAAGCTGGTATTAAAAATTGTTATATATTTTTGCACACAGTGAGAAATAAAAAAATATTTTTTATATTATTATATTATAGTATGTAATGTTTATTTGTTAAAGTTTTTTGTACTGAAGAAACTACTACTTATAATACGTACAATGCTCTGACGAGAGTGGTCAAGCATGTGTAACTCTTCTGCGCAAGTTTTATCATGGAGAGTGGGGGGTAGTATTACTTTGCCGTCCAGCTAGTTATCCGACCATAACTTCGTTGTGTCCTGACAAGTGTGAGTGCGCCAGTACCTTTAGCCGTTCAGCTAGTTCTCTGAGGCAACATGAAATTGGTTATCGATATTCAAGGGTTCAAAACAACCGACAAGAATTTCACTCCAAAGGAATTTGCTACTTACGATGGAACCAGTATTGCTCACCACGTGTTCAAACAACTCTTTCCTTTCGAAGCACTGCCTCAGAATTTGCAAAAGCAAGCCCGTTGTTTAATTGAAAACCATCATTGCATCGCCTGGAAGGATGGATTTACTCCTGCATACCTGTTCCCCACCAGTAGGGTGTTTTGGAGTGTTCTGAGACAAGGTGAGGTCAAGGTTGCCACCCCCCACCACTCAACCTGCCACCCCCCACCACCAACAATATTAAGTTCAGGGCTAAGTGGTGGTGGGGGGTGGCAACCTTGACCTGACCTTGTCTCAGAACACTCCAAAAGAAAAAATGTTTAAAGTGAATGACCTCAACCATTTTTTCAAGGTACACACTCCTTCAATGAGTTCTACCCCTAATTTCAAGAGCTTTTGCACACTTACCTTGACCTACCCGTGTCTCAAAAAAAAAATCTTCAAAGAACTTTTTAGTGTCGGCATGGACCTCCACCACTGCTATTCACAGGTGTCGTTTCGAGAACGTGTACACTAGCACTGTTTCAAGATCACTAACACTTACCTTGACTTACCCTTGTCTCAAAAAAACCTCTAAAAATTTTTTAGTGTCGGCATGGACCTCCACTACTACTATCTACAGGTGACGTTTCGAGAACGTGTACACAAACACTTTAGGAAAAAAAAATATATGAAGGAAACTAATATTTATTTTTCTATGTACAAAAGTAACTAAGTTCTATTTACAAGATTAACTAAAGTACACTAATATACACACTAATATTATATAACTTACGCTACTCTTCACTAATGAAGGTGTGTATTTGTCCACTGTCACTAAAACTACCACCGTCAACATCGTACGCTTCGGTGGACACGTCGGAAAAGACTGAGGGTGCAGGTGAGCTGGCGTCGAAGTCTGAGAGATCCCAACTCAATGATACCTCAGCATCGTCGAGCTCAGCTAAAGCTGCAGCCTCTCCAGCCAAGACCCTGTTCACGATGTCCTCCAGTTGGGGGACGACGATGGAAGCCTCCCAGTTCTGAGCTGACAGATGTCCAGCGGTGTAGTTGAAGAACAACGTAGAGGATGAAGGAGTCAGAGATCGCAGAAGCAATACAAGCGGTTCTTCTGGAGCCGGTGTCCAAGCGAACCGGCTCAACCAGTACCGCATCCAACCGGCAGATATTTCTGCACGTGCCTCTTCGGGAGCGTACACAATTGTCAATGATATAAAATTTATGAAGAACAACATCTTAACTACTCGATGTTTGTGAGACAAGTGCAAGTTGCACAACGTTGAAAATAGAGTTGCCGGAAACACATAACGTTACGGTGAAGGTCGTCCAGTTCTATGTATACTCGAGTTCAAGTGCGGTTATTCAAAGTTTATTTATATGCACCATGAATGCAGGGTTCGAGTAACATGATATCCTGGGCACGTCAAAAAACCACACTGACCACAACCGCATTCCACAGACTCCAGTTCAAGTGCGTTCATTCGAGTTCATATGCACCATGAATACAGGGTTCTAATTAGGATGAATGCCGGCTATTAATTGCCTTAGAGTGAAGGTCTTCTAGTTCAGGAAAATGCAACCACGATAGTATTTCTGCAGGAGCGCAGGTATAAAGCATTGAACTATTGTAAAAAAAATATCAGGGATTGTCGTCAAAAAAATGAGCCAGTAATTGATTTAGAAAGTGGGTAGGGGAAGGGAACAAAAATGTTAAGTCGGTAGTCCTGTCGTCACCAGCACAGTAAATTCCATTATCAGGAACATAATGAAACAACACTTCCGATTGTTCGAGTAACATTGCGCGAGCGCTAAAACCACACTGACCACAACCGCATTCCACAGTTTAAAGCCTCGAGGTCGCTGCAGTTCATTCCTATATAGGTCGGAACCCGCATTCAACATTCTAGGTCACTAAAGTTCATTCCTCTATGAGTAGATCCGCGATTGCCCGAGCACGGCTGACCACAACCGCATTCCACAGTTTAAAGCCTCGAGTTCATTCCTATATAGGTCGCAACCTGCATTCAACATTCTAGGTCATTAAAGTTCATTCCTCTATGAGTATATCCGCGATTGCCCGAGCACGGCTGACCACAACCGCATTCCACAGTTTAATGCCTCGACTTCGCTGCAGTTTATTACTATATATAGGTGGAAATGCACATTCAATAATTAAACATTAGCAATGAGTTCCTCTTACAGTCGTTGTGTGAGATGCAGTGGTCTGTTGTTTGTGCTGAGTGATGATCTTAGTGCTCCTTTGTATCCCATGATAGCAAAGGAGGATGCTAAGAACATGCGATTGTGTACTTGCGCCTTCACGGTGAGTAGTTCAAAAACTCCAATTCAAGTAGTGCACGATATTGTAATTGCCCGCCCTGACGCTAAACGTAAGAGTAGCATGGCTGCTAACAATGCAAGCGCATCTGCACACCGCAAAAGTGATTCCATTAGTGGCACCCCTGCTAAGCTTCCTAAGCGTCAGGACCATTCACTGTTGAGGGCGCTGCTTACTTCTAGCAATGTGCAACCGTCTAACAGGAACACTCACAACTTGCGCGATATGTTTTTAAATAAACATTACCACGACGATGCTGTCGAGGCATGTGGGGCACACAGCTCTTGTGCAAGCAACGAGTCGCCTGCCTTTCAAGCGCCGGTGGCTGCTACCGGAAATGGCCCATCGGCGTCCTCTTCCAAATTGGTGGAGTATGTTTTTCCATTGCCGAATGGAGATTCTACTGTGCCATCGCAAATTTCGTTCGAAGTGAGCGAACTAATTGAAAATGGTCCTGCTAATGTAGATTGCATGTTGGCAGAATTTGAATTGGAAGCTCCCGTGGGGGACGGTACGCTACCAGACCTCGCCGACATTACGAGACAGTTATGGGGTGTAGATGGTTTAGATGTAGTTGTTGGAGAACCAACAACTACATCTACACCATTTACACCTAACGATGTACCCATTGCTGTAGATGTTGTGATGTCTGCTCATACTGACTCCGCACCCATCGTAGCTGAGGTATCGATGGATGCTGAGCCGGAGTGGGTAGACTTCACGGATGAGAATTTGCGTGAGATAGATGAGGCAATAGCAAGATGCAATCAGCCTAGACCTGTGGAGGCTCCTCCGCAAGCTGTAGATACCCCCGCGGTAGCTGCAGAATGTGTTGTGGAGACTCGTGCCGAAAGGCATAACAGGTTGTTGCGTGCCGCCGTGGACATCCGCCCCCAGGAATTAGAACAGCACGAGGCGGCTCTGTCAAGGCTAGATAGGCTGGCGCGATATCAGCGAGAGCAGTTGCGGGTGAGGAGCCGCCAAGTCGCAATCACTGCCTAATCCGCACCGTGACTGCTCGAAAGTTGAAAATAAGTAAAATTGAAACACTTGTTCGCATTATTTCCAACATATTAAGGATGTTAGATGACTAGGTCAGGCTATTGTTATTGTTTCTTGCCTCTTCTATCCACACCCCCTCCCTCACTTATAACCTGTCTACTTCCCCTCCTGGCCGACGTAATCCAAACGCCCCCATCGTGTCGGCTGGCGCGTATATACCGAGAAGCATTGCCCGCGTGCTAATAGCATTATCGGTACATATTACCAATTTGGATTGCCCTACTGCTACAGTAATAATGCACGTTTGCGAGCAATGTTCTAGCAAATTTACGCGTCGGGATGCCTTGCTGCGGCATCGGCGCCAGAGTTGTCCAAGCAACGTTCCCTATTCGCCTAGTGGTGAGTTTGTTGTTCTCCGTCTCTGATATATATAGTCAACCATGTCGGTCAGTTGCAGATACTCCTATGGATGCTCCTGCGAGGAGGGTATCCAATCTTCGCGCTCCAGAGGTGAGAGAGAGTGCTATGAAGAAAGCTCGACTTAATCCCCCCTCAGGTATATATCAATTGGTAATTATAAAACCGGAGTGATTGACATGTTCGTAGCGAATGCTGCAGGACCATGTACGTCAACTGGACCATGTACGTCAACTGGACCATGTACGTCAACTGGACCGTCTACGTCAAGGAACGTGTCTGTGAGCTCTCGTCCTGGTAAAGATCTAAGTACGTATGAGTGTGTGTGAGTGGGCGGTGTAGTTACGATTGTTGTTACAGACTCCCGCTATTGCTCCGTATGCGACGAGAATGTTCCCGTGCGTGGCTTCGTTGGGCACATGCGAAGTAATCGTCATGCGTTGCGAATCGGGAGGCCAGGCCTGGATGATGGAGTGGCACCCCTGCAGTCAGCCTTTAGGTCCCGGATTGCCACGTACAGAGTTACAACCATAAATTATCATATAATGGTCGAGGAGTTTCTGTTAGAAATTAAAGAAAAAGTGTTGACGTTATTGCGAAGGCAGCTTAAAAATTTAAAGAGCTCAAAGGTGAATTTGGAATTATTTGGATACTTCGTTTTAGAAAGTAAAGGATTAGAAGAAATCAAGTCATTTAACACGCGCAATGAAATTGTAACTTTGGGTACCGACCTCGATGTATTGTATGATAATTTTTGCGGCATCTTGGATAAGAAGGTGTCTGAATTTCAGGAACGGGAATCTGGTAAGTTGATGTGACCTCGACGATCGCTGTATATTAAGAACACTTGAATTGTTGCAGGCTGGGCTCTTAAGCAGTTGCTGTCGTTGGTCGTCGCCGTCAACAAATACAACCCCCTCAGAGCTTCCTCGTACCTACCACTGCCATCATTTATTGAGCGAAAGAAAGCTATTGTCAACGTTCAAAACAAGGATGAGTACTGTTTCGGGTGGGCGATTTTAGCTGGTATTGTTGAACTTAGCGGACCTCCCCATCGTACGAGTTCTTATCCCGATTGTAGAACTGTTTTGGCGTTAGATGGGTTGGAATTTCCATTGAAATTGCGCCATATTCCGAAATTCGAACAACTTAATCCTCAACTTTCGGTTAACGTGTATGGGTTAGAGTCGCATTTTGAAAATCGAAAAATAATTTGGGAAATTGTGGGACCTTTGCATTACTCTGTCATGAAGCGGTTGAGACACGTTAACTTGCTTCTGTTAACTAATGACGAGGGTGACAGTCATTACTGTTGCATTAAAAAATTTTCTCGCCTCGTTTCGCAGCAAATAACTGCTAGAAAGGGGGCAAAACATTTTTGTGACGGATGCTTGCATTACTTCCGTACTGAACAGCACTTGCGACAACATATGAAGTTCGATTGTAATCAGGTGTATACCAAAATTCCAACCGATGAGTTGATCGTGGACAAACTTGGTGAAACAATCCCACAAAATATTTTGAAATTTGAAAATTACCATAAACAATTAAAATTACCGTTCGTTGTCTACGCAGATTTTGAGACGATTTTAAAACCTGTACAGGAACCTGTTACGCAACCAGACCTCGAGAGTTCGTTTACAGTTAAGACGTGCGAGCATGTGCCTTACTCGTTTGCATATTTTATAAAGTGTTCGTACGACGACAGTCTTTCTAAATTTCAAACGTACCGCGGTGAAGATGCTTCAACTGTTTTTATGAAGCGGTTGGATGCAGACGTTCGTTATTTGTATGACAATTTTTTAAAAAACGTGGTTCCTTTGGCGACGATGACTAGGGTGGAACTTCAAAATTACGAGGTTACTGCGTCTTGCCATATATGCGATCGACCCTTTGTGACCGATCAGATTAGGGTGCGAGACCATTGTCACCTGACTGGAGCGTATCGGGGTGCTGCACATTCTATCTGTAATCTAAATTTCAAAGTTCCCAATTTTGTGCCTGTTTTTTTCCACAACCTAAATTATGATTCTCATTTGTTCGTCAAACAATTCGCCGTCGATGGCCAACAGATCAATGTGATACCTCAAACGAAAGAAAACTATATATCCTTTGGCAAGCATCTGTTAGTAGATGAAATCGATTTTGGTTACAAAACGCAGAAAGTTTATTTACAAATTAGATTTCTAGACAGTTACCGTTTTATGAATCGATCTTTGAGTACCTTAGCTGATTATTTGGCTGACGATCAGTTTTATGAAATTAAAAGGTTGTTTGGGGACGATGCAAAATTTCAATTAATGAGACAGAAAGGCGTGTTTCCATATTCCTTTGTGGACTCCTTCGAAAAATTGAACCTTGCGAAGTTGCCTTCGAAAGTTCAGTTTTTCGACTCTCTACATGAAGAACACGTCTCTCAAACTGATTACGATTGTGCTGTGTCTGTGTGGAACACCTTCGACTGTCAAACTTTGGGTGACTACTCGGACAGTTATTTAAAAGCTGACGTGTTGATTTTGGCAGACGTGTTTGAAAATTTTAGGAAGTTATGTTTGGAAGCATATAAGTTGGACCCTGCCCAATATTATACGGATTCAGGTCTTAGTTGGGACGCTATGTTACGATCTACGGGTGTCAAATTAGAATTATTAACTGACATGGACATGATACATTTTCTCAAAAAGTCAATTAGGGGTGGTATAAGCACATGTATTGGTAGGAAGGCTATTGCCAACAATTGTTTAGTTCCAAATTATGATTCCTCCGAGCCTCATCATTCATTATGTATTTAGACGCTACAAACTTATACGGTTTTGCGATGCGTCAGTATTTGCCGCACCGAAATTTTGAATGGCTCGCGGAGGAGGAAGTTGAAAATTTTGGTGTGTTTGAAATTGACGATGAGGCGGATACGGGTTTTATTTTGGAGGTTGATCTGCAGTATCCTGAACACTTGCACGACGACCACAATGATCTACCCTTTTGTCCGGAACTTATTATTCCCCCAGGTGGAAAATATAAATGTCCAAAATTGATTCCAAATTTGTACCATAAGACCAAGTATGTGCTTCATTATCGAAATTTAAAACAATGTTTAGATGCTGGTTTAGTTCTTACAAAAATTCACAGAATTCTTAAATTTATTCAATCGCCCTGGTTGCGCTCATATATTGATATGAATACCGCGTTGCGTAACCGAGCACGAAATAAATTTGAGAAAGATTTTTTTAAGGCTAAAAATAATAGCGTTTTCGGAAAGACGATGGAAAATGTCGACAAGCGATCGGACATCAGGTTGGCGAGCACGTGGGACAATGTCGGCAAGAAACTAGGTGCTGCAGCTCTAATTGCCAAAGCAAATTTTAAGGATTCGGCAATTTTTTCTGAAAATTTGATTGCTGTGGAACTTAATAAAACCGTTGTTTTGTATAATAAACCGATCTATGCAGGTTTCACTATTCTGGACTTATCTAAAATCGTAATGTATGACTTTTTTATATTTTTTTGAAACAAAAATATGGCAATAATGTCTCCCTACTCTATACAGATACTGACTCGCTTGTAATTCACGTACGGACTGACAATTTCTATGAGGACATAAAAACTAATTTAGATCGTTTTGACACTTCAAATTATAAAGACGGTCGACACGGTATATCTCAAACCGTATTGGTCGTGGGTAAAATGAAAGACGAGTACGCAGGTGTTCCGGTAGAACAATTTTTTGGAGCCGGTGCTAAGTCCTACTGCGTGTTTGTGGGAGGGAAAGAAGTAAAGAAAGCAAAAGGTGTGCAAAGGCTGCTGCCAATAAATATCTCACTATGGCAACATATCGCGACGTTGTTGACAATGTGCGTGGTCAGGTTTTTTGCCAAATGTATGTTTTTAGCTCTCACAAGCACACAGTGTACACTGAACTGAAGAATAAAATTGCGCTATCATATCGGGATGATAAGCGCTATCTTATTCCTCAGTCGAATAACACTCTAGAATGGGGTCATGTAGATATAGGCATGTCAGGTGCTAGATCGTTGGACAGATTACTGGAATTATTGCAAGACGATCAGTAATACTACGCGCGGATCAATAACAGTACATTTTTTTTTCGTTTACATGGTAATGACAGTTTATTTCTTGCAAAGAGTCTCACGAGATTGGTACGTTTACAGAGGTTTTCTTTTCGTAGATATTTAGACATAATTTGATTTCCTTTGTATGTATAATTAGTTACTATGTAATTGTATCGTAAAAATGTTAAGTATACATAATTACATTTTTGTACAATTTGTTATTATGTAATTGTACAATACTATGTTTGTAAGTAGTCATCATATAACATTCTCATCTAGTTCCAATTTAAATGAAATGTGTAATGTTGTTTAGAAGTAGTAATGGATATCTACAGAAAAACTCACATTGAAATCTGTAATGTTGTTCAGAATTAGTAATGCATATCTGAAGAAAAACTCACATAGTTGTACCAGTCTATTAATTAAAAAATGATATTTACTACAAAATTTTTTTTTTTATTTTTTTTGTACGTTTACAGAGGTTTTCTTTTCGTAGATATTTAGACATAATTTGATTTCCTTTGTATGTATAATTAGTTACTATGTAATTGTATCGTAAATGTTAAGTATACATAATTTCATTTTTGTACAATTTGTTATTATGTTATTGTATCATACTATGTTTGTAAGTAGTTATCATATAACATTTTCATCTAGTTCCAATTTAAATGAAATGTGTAATGTTGTTTAGAAGTAGTAATGCATATCTACAGAAGAACTCACATTGAAATCTGTAATGTTGTTCAGAATTAGTAATGCATATCTGAAGAAAAAAACTCCGTGAGTCGATAGGTTGTAGGGTTTGTAAGTCGAACTGTAGATATTGTAAATATTTCGTTGCCCCAGCTTGGCGTGTACCCCTTGCTAAATGCCGAACGATACTTGCTAATGCGTACCAAGTCCCCTGTACGAAACTTTTGAGGTTTCGGGTCCACGATCTTTGTGTAACTGTACGCCGTGTTTAACAAAAGTTTTGCATTCTTTAAGTTCACTTGGGCAGGTTTCATTCCTATTGTGCGATGCTTGGTTGTGTTATACTTTGCTACGATCTTGGGTAGGATATCCAACCATTTGTAGGACCCTTGTAGGCTGAACTGCTTCCACATCATGTTCTTCAGTGTGCGGTTGCATCTCTCCACTATGCTGCTCTTCATACTAGAATACGTGCTATAGTGCTTGATATTGTGCTGCCGCATTAATAGTTGAAAAGCGGTGTTGTAAAACTCTTTCCCCAAATCCGTTTGCAAGTTTTGCGGTGACACCTTTACACTCCTCAACATCTTACCCATGGCAGCTGTTACGTCCTTTCCTGTTTTACGTTTTACGGGATAGGCCCACACATACTTTGAGAAAGCATTAATCACTACCAGAATGTAACGAAAGCCCTTATTGACTTTTGCATAAGGAATCATTTCTACCAAATCCGCTTGATATAAATCGTTTAAGCCTTTTAGGATAATGCGCCTTCTCTTGAAATTTTTTCGTGCTGGTTTGTGGAGTTCGCTAACTATGGCTTCTTTAAGGTTCATTGTCAACTGTTGCTTTCTACACTCCTACGGGACATTTAAGCAGCAGTTGCACGTATAACTTATTGTTTATGGATTCGAATTGCAGTTTATCTCCTCGCCGCAATGTCTTACCGACAAGCGTGTCCTGTGGGATGCCGTTGAGGTGTGATACTACCAAAGGTCCGCTGACTTGAACACTTATGATCTCGCCGGTTGTTAACGGAAAAATGTACTCGTTCTGTCTGAAAATTTTGGAATATCCGATTTCATCGTACCCACGCCCCACTAGCAGCAGTGGTACTTCTATATGGAGTTGATTTACATTTTTCACTTTCATAAAGACATGTCTGGGATGCGCTGCGTGGCGCGTGCTATGGTAGTGCCGTCCAAATTTGTCGATGGGCATTACTCTATCGTCGGCTGATGCTTTCTGACCTTACCGCTATTGGCACTCCACTTTTGTACCCCTTAGTAGATTATTTTCGAGTCTCGCAGGGCTTCGGTGATGCGAACTATCTCATTGGAATGACCCGTGTGTCCAGCTGCTTGAGAAGCTATTAATATACGCAACCGATTCACTAATGAGTTGGGATCCTTCCAAGGAACATATTCCACTTTTTTGTCCGTCACTGTTAGTAATCCCTTGCCACGCCGTGGTACCTTTGTCGCTGGTCTGCCGGGAGCTCTTATGGTTGAGGAGGCAGTTAGAGGTCGTACTATTTTCATGTATTTAGACCCTGCGTTACCACTAACTCTTTGTGTGGGGTCGTAGTTTACACGATTTGCGGCGGAACGATCCACTAAATCTAGATATTGCTCTAAATCTGCGTTTTTGTATATATTTGGTTTCTTTTTAAACATCAATTCGTACAATCCTGGAGTGCCTTTGTAGACTATTCTGTTGCCGTTGTCTGTAATAACGATATTTTCACCCTCGAATTTGATTTCTTTATTTCCTATAGCAAACTTATCTCCCTCTATGTCGAATCGGACTCCGTAGTGCAAATCGTACTTGTCCTCAGTATCTCGTATCATTCCTTCCACGTATGTGCGAGCTAACCCTTGAAATTGTTCTAAATATTGACCAAGAACTTCCGGTGCCAGCATTTGTTGGATGGTTTCTCTGGCCGCTTGTACAGCACCTTCTTCTGCTGCCGCCTCAGCAACCTCCGTTTGCAACTGCTCATCGTATTCCTCTACTGGTTCACTCTCGGATAACACATGCGCCTGTAAAAATCGAGGTGTGGAGGTGCGTGATGGCCCCGGTGTAGAGGTGTATGATGGCCCCGGTATGGAAGTGTGTGACGATCCCGGAAGGTTTGTCGCAGAAACTTGGCCTGGAGTGGTTATCGCTCGCGGACGGGGCAAGGTAGAGGGAGTGGATACTCTACGTTTAATTGTTATTGGCAAATAATCCGCTTTTGGTTCGCCCACTGGCACACCTTCTGGCTTTATAGTTGTCAGCAATTCGGTGAGCGGTTTGGAAAGAGGTTTAAATTGCTCAGCTAAAATCGACTGGGATTGGGCGATGTCTGCTTTTAAAGCTGCGTATTTACGTCTAACGGATTGTCGGGTTTTGATAAGTTCCCTGGCTAAACGCTTATCCATGTTGCAACTCCTTCAGTTGTTGGTAAACTACTACCTTCCCTTCTTTGGCTGCTGTCTATATATTAAAGTAATTGTCGAAACCTTTTCTATATCGTCCCGCGTTGGTTTCGCTTTCTTTATCGATCACTAAAAATCCGTGATCCTCATTCCAACAATAAGAGCACAATGCTTTAAACTTGTCGAATGACATGTCCGTGTTGACATGATCGTCGTAAATGTGCTTCAGATTGGTGTTGTCTTGTTGGAATATGATGACGAAATTTGCATTATCTCTTATGAGCTGCTTAGGAATAGATGAATACGTCTGACATAGATAAAAACAATCTATGTTTCGGTGACGTCCGAAACAAAAATAATCTCGAATTATGCTTTGCGTCTCGCAAGCTACGTCGTCAAAAACTATCACGGAATGTTCTTTTGCTTCCTGGGGTTTGATCACCTCACAATCGTTACTATATTCAAAGAATCCAATGTCTCGCAATGGTTGAAAGGCTGCTCTCAGATAATTATATTTGGGTTGATCGAGTGTTTTCGAATATATATAAAGGTTTGCGAATCGCAACCCATTTCGATGCACTAGTAAACTGATTATGAGGTTGGTTTTTCCAGATCCGGATCGACCTATGACCACACATCGTTTACATCCTTTACCCAGTAAAACGCTGTGCTTTCTGTAAGTCTCGGATATGGAATTTATTGTGTGATTTACTACCGGCAAAGAACACCCTTGCTTCACAATTTTGACGTTTTCCATCGTTTTCACTCGGAAGAAAACTGCGCTCTACCCGCCGTGCGTTCTCGTTATATTTGTTAATTCCGTTTGAAGAACATCAGTCGTGTGTAAGTCTTTAAGATGAAAGCTACTAAGCGCAAACAAACCAGTCATCACCGAACCGCCAAGCGGAAAGGTCGCGGTTTCCTGAATACCCTTATTGACAAATTACCCTTTGAACTACACATACCAGGGTACAAGTTTTGCGGACCTGGTACCCGACTTAAAAAACGTCTTTCTCGAGGCGATCGAGGAAGGAATCCTCTGGACGAGGCCTGCAAGCAACACGACATCGCATACTCACAATCTAGCGATCTTTCGACACGTCACGCGGCAGATAAAGTTCTAGCAGAGAAAGCTTGGGAACGTGGTAAAGCTAAAGACTCTACTCTTGGGGAAAGAGCTGCAGCCCTTGCTGTTACTGGAATTATGAAAGGAAAGACGAAAGTCGGAATGGGTGTGAAACGGAAGCGTGCACGGCGAACGCATTCCAAACGGGTCGGTATCACAGTCCGCTCGCATTCAGGAAGAGCTTTAAAAACAAGGAGGAGGCGGAAGCGGTCAAGAGTACTACCTCTTCCGAAGAGAGGAGGCATATTGCCGCTTGTACCCATACTTGCTGCATTAGGAGCATTGGGATCCCTCGGAGGTGGTGCTGCAGCAGTCGCTAAAGCAGTGGGAGACTCAAAGACTGCTAAAAAGAATCTCCAGGAAAAGGAGCGACATAACAAAGCTATGGAATCCATTGCTCGCGGAAAAGGGTTATATCTACGACCGTATCAGTCAAAAAACTACCGTTGAAGCTGCCGCGCCGCGCGTTAACCAACATCGATATTACAGACTACGTTAAACGCCTAGAAATTCCACACTTTAGGGGAATATTTATGCGGGATGCCTTGCCTATCAAGATTCGTAAACGAGAATGTGGTGTCACTAACTTGGACGATGATGTAGGACCTGGCACGCATTGGACGGCTTACGTAAAAGTGGATACCTTTGTTCTGTATTTCGATAGCATCGGTCGCTTACAACCTCCAACCGAATTAGTGAAATACTTTCGTAGCGATGGTGGCAATAACACGATCACGTATAATTCTAATAGATATCAACGACTCATGTCATACACATGCGGTCACCTGTGTCTCAAATTTCTATATAACTTTGCGAAACCGCTTTTGTCGACAGTTTAAGTGTTGCGCTTCATCATGTCTAGTATATTCACTCTGACAGGTGATTCATCAATCTTTACTGCGAATTTTGACCCCCCTATTTTCTTAGACGACGGTAGCGAATATGTTTTGGGGTTGTTAAGTTTCGAAACCTACAATACTATTGCTAACATTAGACCTCCCAACAATGAATTCCATCTCGTCGGACTACCTCATATTACTATACCTGAGGGTGCATACGAAATTACGGACATTGCCGACTTTCTACATAACCAACTTGAGTCTAGCGGAAGTAATGGGCGGGTGCTGCTACGCGGAAACAACAGCACCTTAAAAACCGAAATAAAATCGAACGTTCCAATCGACTTTACATGTGACAATACTATCCGAGACATGTTGGGATTTGACAGCAAAATTTATGATGCGAATATGTGGCATGCAGGTGAACATGTTACGAAAATTTTGAACATTAACTCCATCCTTATCCACTGCAATATCTCTGTCGGTTCCTATAAAAATGGTAAGCCTGGCCACATCGTTCATCAATTCTTTCCCATAGTGCCGCCTGGGTACAAAATAGTGGAAACACCTAACCCTGTCATTTACCTACCGATCAGCACGAGACAGATCACTAACCTAACTGTTAAAATACTGGACCAGACTGATACCCCCGTCAGTTTTAGTAAGGAAACCGTCACGGTAATATTGCATTTAAAGAAGTTATAATGGGTTTTCGATTCAACCCTTCACCCTACCATGTCCAACCCAGTTCGTATAAGAAACGTTGTCCACAGCCTTGTAAAATCAGTTCAGCTTCGTCCGCCGAGCAGTTAACAAAGGCAAACAGAGACTTCTTGCGATCGTTGGGTTTTAAAGTGCTAGCATGAGTATTCTAAATATTGGGGAACGTGTCCTCGTCGACAACTCGGTCGTTAGCAATCAGTTGCACACCCATCAACCGTATACAAACCGTTTCGACTATAACGATGAAATTCGAATTCCAATTCCTGAAGATATGTCAACTCTGCCAGGTTTGAGCTATCTATACATAGAGGGAAAATTACGGAAAGCAACCGGTGAAGTTACAACGGCTAAATTTCTTAACAATGGGTTGGCTCACTTATTTAGCGAAATCCGATACGAAATCAATGGTGTCGTTGTCGATTCTGTTACCAAACCTGGTATTACATCTACTCTTAAGGGATATGTGTCCTACAGTTCTGATGATGTTAAAAAGCTTCAAAATTCTGGTTGGTTGTACGCCGCCAATACTCACATTACCGATGCACAGGGCAACTTCAGTGCCTGCATACCGTTGAGAATGCTGCTAGGCTTTGCCGAAGATTATGGAAAAATCATACTTAACATCCGGCAAGAGCTTGTCCTGATTCGCAGCAATACCGATGCCGACGCCGTATTCAGTGCTACCGTAGGAGAGACTGCTAAAGTTACGATTGACAAGCTGTATTGGAAAGTTCCACATGTCACTCCAGGTCTTGCTCAAGAATTATCTCTAACCAAATACATTGACAAAAATATCGACACACAAGTAGCGTTTCGCAGCTGGCAACTTCATATCATACCAGGCGTTAATGCCGTGACTCAACATTCTCATGCCATTGCAACAACCACCAAATTACAAACCCCCAGATATGTTATCGTAGGTTTTCAGACGGAACGTTCGGGGCTCATCTCTAAGGACAATAGTCATTTCGACAAAATTAATCTTACAAATTTTAGAGTTTATCTCAACACCGAACGTTTCCCCTACGATAATTTAAATAACAATTATGGTCGGAATCATTACGCCACATTATACGAAATGTACTCCAAGTTTCAATCGTTCTATTATAACAAGACTGACGAGCCTTGGTTCACGCCCAATGAGTTTGTCGACAAAGCACCCATTGTTGTAATCGACTGCTCCCATCAAAAGGACTACCTCCACGCGAACGCTGTAGTTTTTCGAGTTGAATTTGAAACTTCCGCAAACGTGCTAGCCAACACAACCGCGTATTGTCTCGTTCTTCATGATCGAGTTTTTACGTACAACGCTCTGACAAAAGCAGTAAAACAATTGTAATACTCCGAAGCAGGTCTTTTTTTTGCATTGTACTCCTACTGCCGTCTACTTTCTGATTATTGAAAAAAAATATAATATTAAAAAAAAAAATTGACTCGACTAGGATTCGAACCCAGATCTCCTGAGGCGCAGTGTCTAGAATTCCCTTTAATGCATATAATGCTCCCCAGGCGTCATACCATTAGACCACCGAGTCCTTAAACTATTTAATGAAAAACGGCGATGACCTTCGGGATAATCGAAAGTATAAAAGGTTGCGCATTATCATGGTCTCGTTAATTGTTTTATAACTTACGTCAAGTTCGCACACTATTCGTTTACGTATAAAATAATGGATCAGACTCCAAGTGACGATTCTTCACATGAAATCACATTAAAGCACGCTGTAAAGTTGTGCTGTGATTTCTGGTTTGAAGATGCAAAAAACAATTTAGATAAAATAGTGAGAAATTCCTCGGAACTCAGAAATTTAGACTTGGAATTTGACGCGTATGTAGTGACTGTTATGGCTGGCGATAGCCAAAATCAACAAGAAAAACGGAAACGACTGATTGCCAATTTGGAAAAAAACATTTTAAAATATTTTGCTAGAGAAGGAAATACATCGCTGACGCTGGATGTGGACTACCACCCAAAGAATCAATTTGCTGAAATGCTGGAAGAACGTGTCTCAGTATTCGATCTACCATGTAAATCTACAACGAAAATTAACTCTACACCAACCGGCATGTTCACAGTTCAAGTTAGGAGTGGATATGGCTCGCTCTTCTGGAGATATATTTCAAATATTGATCACCTGTAACATTTAACTAAATATAATTTTTAAATGTTTTTTTTTTATTTTGATTTGACCTTGAGTTGAAGGCTAAGGTGATTTTCAACATTAAATCATTTTCAAGGACGAACTCTAACACCTCCCACCACCCGATCTTGATTTCAAAGTGAAACTCTAGAACCTCCTCCCACCAAAAAAAGAAAAAATTTACAAAACGGTGCGGCTGTTGACTAGTATCGGTCTGAACGAACAAATTTGTGAAAAGAAGGAAAATGAAGAAGCGTGTGCAGTTTGACGACTCGAAGAATCAGATGTACAATCTGCATACGTGGGCGTATGCGTATAAAGAAGCTCGGAGAGGAGTCTGGCAACAAGAAGCTATGGATAAGATGAGGTTCAAGCGGAGGATCCTTAATGTGGAAGAGGTATTGAGAAACGTCTTCAGCTCAAAACATAGGGATAAAGTATACGTAGAACGAAATTCAGCCTTTGCAGATCATTAGATTGTACATTGTTAGATTATATATTGTTTGTAAATAAAAAAACAGAATAAAATTTAAATGTTGTTTTATTATTCCATTAAGTAATGATTATATATATGGTAAACATTAGACAAAGCACAATAGCAACAAGTTTTAGCATGATACATGCAAAGGGGTTGTGTTAGACTGAGTGGTGGTTGCTCCGCAATTTCAATGATTGGTGTTGAGGTGTAGCGTTTCAGAAACTCAGCCTTTTCTCTCCCTTTGACATATATCAGTTCAGCGTCCCGCAGAAGGCGTCGCAATATGGTGGGGAACAGGTATGCAGGAGTAAATCCATCCTTCCAGGCTATGCAATGATGGTTTTCCATTAACCAACGAGCTTGCTTTTGCAAATTCTGAGGCAGTGCTTCGAAAGGAAAGGGTTGTTTGAACACGTGGTGAGCAATACTGGTTCCATCGTAAGCAGCAAATTCCTTTGGAGTGAAATTCTTGTCGGTTGTTTTGAATCCTTGAATATCGATAACCAATTTCATGTTGCCTCAGAGAACTAGCTGAACGGCTAAAGGTACTGGCGCACTCACACTTGTCAGGACACAACGAAGTTATGGTCGGATAACTAGCTGGACGGCAAAGTAATACTACCCCCCACTCTCCATGATAAAACTTGCGCAGAAGAGTTACACATGCTTGACCACTCTCGTCAGAGCATTGTACGTATTATAAGTAGTAGTTTCTTCAGTACAAAAAACTTTAACAAATAAACATTACATACTATAATATAATAATATAAAAAAATATAAATACTAGCTTAACTAGTAACATTTTCTTCTTTAGTTTCTTTCGCTCTAGTTTCTTCTTTAGTTTTTTCTTCATCTTCTTCTTCTATAAATTTGTTTACTTCACTTAGCTGATGATGTAACCCGAGACCTTCCATCAGATTTACAAAGAGCCTTCGATTTATCACATTATTTAGAAACAATTGACATACTTCTGCTCCATTTTCATATAATCTTTCTCTCGTGTGCAACTCTTCATCGGTATATCCGCTCCGCCCCATACCATACACAACTTCATGTCCTGCGTCGAATGCTAAGTCCTCACACCGACCTTGCAGATTTCCTATGGCGCTGCGCACATCTGTAGCTGGCGTTCGAGCAGCCTCCGAGTAACACATCCACATTACGACGACAGTTGCTGCCCAATTGCTTCTAGTTCAATATCACACCTAACACTGTCGCTAGCAAACGTCAGCAGTTCGTACAGACACAGAGCCTTCTCCGACAATTCGTCAAAGTTTTGTAACGTAACGTGTAGATTTTGAATATAATCCCCAGGTTGAGTTAGCGCTCGCGTTATTGCTGTTGAATAAAATTGAGGAAACTTTAAGTTCTTCAATTGTGCTATTTTTCGTTCAATTAGAGTGCGAACTCTGTACAGCTCTTCCACAGTTTCTCTCCCCAGGTAAACATCCGATCCGTCCTGACCCTGTATGCGTAACACCTTCACCGCTTGAATCGTTGCGAATGATAGGAGTATGGGTCCCAACTGAAGCGGTGGCCACTGTCCAGCTCCGGAATAAAAATAATTTGTTATAATTCCCTCATTTTCTAACAGGATTCCCCACTCGGGTTCCAGCAGCTGAACCCAATTATTGTGATTTCCACGTATTTGTATTACTGGTACAAATCCACCGCTGGTTTGTAGACCCACACATACAAACTTAGTCTGTGAATTATTTAATCTATATGTACTACTGCCAAGGAGCACTGGACACTGTTGCGGTTTAAACTTCGTGACACCATCGAACACTGCTTGCCCGCTCTTCACTAAGCCAAGAACTTTGGTAATGGTTTCCATTCTTAGTTGCACTGAATAAGACGATGTTCTGCGATTCCTACTCCTGCCTGCTCTTTTTTTATCTACTTTTCGAAGGTAGTGGTAGAAGGGAGTTACAAGGTTGCCCACGGTCACGGTCAAGTAGGAGGAGTACCAAAACTAGTGGTGGGGGGAAAATTGGTCAGTTAGAAATAGCATTTCAACGAAGTAGCAGTTAAGCGAATCGAGTGTGCGTAGAAGCGTTAGAGTAAACTATAATGCCGCTGGATAAATTTGGAAGGCATCACCTTGGCCATCCCTCAGATTATTCCACTGATCCTCCTCCTCAACTGTTTCTTTTCGAGAACTTGGCGGATTTTTACTATGAAAAGGACATACACTTTACAAGTCTAGGAGTTAACCCTGAAGGCTGGTATATTCTACTATCCGGTAAATTAAACTATACAGTTCAATTCGCTGAGGCTGTTATATCTTCTGTCAATACGAATCCTGCAACTCCTACAATTATTTTGAATGATAGCCATCTTAGCGCTACAGAGTTGACTGGAAAGACCCTGAAAAGGGGTGACGTGCTGAAATTTAAAGCAGTCAACGACATTCCTGTTATGTATGTGGAATTTCATCTCAGGGCTCCCATTCTAGTGGAGTCGCCCGGTCAGCCTTGAACAGCTATTCCCCCCTCTTATTCTGGATTACCAACTATATAAGCGTGTCACAACCTTACAGAGTAACAGTCGCTAGTTTTCATTTAACCATGTGTCTCGAAGTATTTCCGCCATACCTCCGCCGATACGAGCACCGCATCCAGACCTACAAAAACTGGACTGGTGTCATACCTGCAGCCTCGCTTGCACGGGTTGGATTTTTCTACCTTCAAGACAGCGATGAAGTGCAGTGCTTTTGTTGTGAAATTCGTATCCACAAATGGGTACCGGAAGATGATCCTCTAGATCTAGAGGAACATTTGCGCTGGTCCGAACATTGCGTCTTTGCGAAGATGTGTAAAAAGTTGCAACAATTACAAAACGAGTTAGAAGAGGTCAAACATTTTTTGGTTGCGGATCAACTTAACATAAGTGATGCCTTACAAAAAATTAGTGCACTAGACTTGACAATTCCTAATTAATGTATTTATACTTAATAAATGAATTTATAACACTTTTTTCGTTTTTATTCATTGTCGTTGTTTCTTTAGCCGTCTTCACAAGTACATTCTTCTACGCCAACGAGCGAGCATCATTTCAACAATATGAATCTCACAACCCCCGCAGTTCGTGGAGGTTCTTGTTTGAAAGGGTTTGGAACAAGGTTAAGTCAAGGTAACCATCCAAATACGATTTAGCCTTGAACTTAAAAGCAGAGGTCCTTGAACTTAAAAGCTGAAGTCCTTGACTTTAAATATTTTTTTCTTTGGAGTGTTCTGAGACAAGGTCAGGTCAAGGTTGCCACCCCCCACCACTCGACCCGCCACCTCCCACCAACACTTAGCCTTGACCTTAATATTTATGGTGGTGGGAGGTGGCAAGTCGAGTGGTGGGGGGTGGCAACCTTGACCTGACCTTGTCTCAGAACACTCCAAAACACCCTACTCCCACCATATTGCGGCGCCTTCTGCATGACGCTGAACTGATATATGTCAAAGGGAGAGAAAAGGCTGAGTTTCTGAAACGCTACACCACAACACTAATCATTGAAATTGCGGAGCAACCACCACTCAGTCCAACACAACCCCTTTGCATGTATTATGCTAAAACTTGTTGCTATTGTGTCTAATGTCTAATGTTTACCATATATATAATCATTACTTAATGGAATAATAAAACCACATTTAAATTTTATTGTGTTTTTTTTTATTTTCAAACAATATAATCTAACAATGTACAATATAATGATCTACAAAGGCTGAATAGCGTTCTACGTATACTTTATCCCTATGTTTTGAGCTGAAGACGTTTCTCAATACCTCTTCCACATTAAGGATCCTCCGCTGGAATCTCATCTTATCCATAGCTTCTTGTTGCCAGAGTCCCCTCCGAGCTTCTTTATACGCATACGCCCACGAATGCAGATTGTACATCTGATTCTTAGAGTCGTCAAACTGCACACTCTTCTTCTTCATTTTCCTTCTTTTCACAAATTTGTTCGTTCAGACCGATACTAGTCAACAGATGGGCAGGCGGGCATCACCATAACTCGTATACGATTTTCTTCACACATTCACGTTCTAATGTATAATTTTTTAAATACTCCTCGAGGGGCTCCATCACATCGTACGTAAAAAAATCAAACGCGTCTGGGAGTCGTAGTTTTGTAGTAGTTGTAGTAAAGTCCGGATGTCCATCCAGCGTAACGGTGATATGTATATTATCGGTACCAAACAATGGATATAACTGCAAAGATTCCTCGTAATATTCGTCTAGGTAGGTAGGAAATACGTAGGTGTTATCGTCAGCTTCCATGTTACAACCAGACCGTCATGATTTTGCAGCCGGTGCACCGTTTTTGTACATTTTTTCTTTTTGGTGGGAGGAGGTTTTAGAGTTTGACTTTGAAATCAAGGTCGAGTGGTGGGAGGTGTTAGAGTTCGTCCTTAAAAATGAAGTGACCTTGAAAATCACCTTAGCCTTTAACAATGACCTTAAACTCAAGGTCAAATTTTTCGCCAAAGGTCATCGCCGTTTTTCATTAAATAGTTTAAGAACTCGGTGGTCTAATGGTATGACGCCTGGGGAGCATTATATGCATTAAAGGGAATTCTAGACACTGCGCCTCAGGAGATCTGGGTTCGAATCCTAGTCGAGTCAATTTTTTAATATTATATTTTTTCAAAAATCAGAAAGTAGACGGCAGTAGGAGTACAATGCAAAAAAGACCTGCTTCGGAGTATTACAATTGTTTTACTGCTTTTGTCAGAGCGTTGTACGTAAAAACTCGATCATGAAGAACGAGACAATACGCGGTTGTGTTGGCTAGCACGTTTGCGGAAGTTTCAAATTCAACTCGAAAAACTACAGCGTTCGCGTGGAGGTAGTCCTTTTGATGGGAGCAGTCGATTACAACAATGGGTGCTTTGTCGACAAACTCATTGGGCGTGAACCAAGGCTCGTCAGTCTTGTTATAATAGGACGATTGAAACTTGGAGTACATTTCGTATAATGTGGCGTAATGATTCAGACCATAATTGTTATTTAAATTATCGTAGGGGAAACGTTCGGTGTTGAGATAAACTCTAAAATTTGTAAGATTAATTTTGTCGAAATGACTATTGTCCTTAGAGATGAGCCCCGAACGTTCCGTCTGAAAACCTACGATGACATATCTGGGGGTTTGTAATTTGGTGGTTGTTGCAATGGCATGAGAATGTTGAGTCACGGCATTAACGCCTGGTATGATATGAAGTTGCCAGCTGCAAAACGCTACTTGTGTGTCGATATTTTTGTCAATGTATTTGGTTAGAGATAATTCTTGAGCAAGACCTGGAGTGACATGTGGAACTTTCCAATACAGCTTGTCAATCGTAACTTTAGCAGTCTCTCCTACGGTAGCACTGAATACGGCGTCGGCATCGGTATTGCTGCGAATCAGGACAAGCTCTTGCCGGATGTTAAGTATGACTTTTCCATAATCTTCGGCAAAGCCTAGCAGCATTCTCAACGGTATGCAGGCACTGAAGTTGCCCTGTGCATCGGTAATGTGAGTATTGGCGGCGTACAACCAACCAGAATTTTGAAGCTTTTTAACATCATCAGAACTGTAGGACACATATCCCTTAAGAGTAGATGTAATACCAGGTTTGGTAACAGAATCGACAACGACACCATTGATTTCGTATCGGATTTCGCTAAATAAGTGAGCCAACCCATTGTTAAGAAATTTAGCCGTCGTAACTTCACCGGTTGCTTTCCGTAATTTTCCCTCTATGTATAGATAGCTCAAACCTGGTAGAGTTGACATATCTTCAGGAATTGGAATTCGAATTTCATCGTTATAGTCGAAACGGTTTGTATACGGTTGATGGGTGTGCAACTGATTGCTAACGATCGAGTTGTCGACGAGGACACGTTCCCCAATATTTAGAATACTCATGGCAGCACTTAAAAACCCAACGATCGCAAGAAGTCTCTGTTTGCCTTTGTTAACTGCTCGGCGGACGAAGCTGAACTGATTTTACAAGGCTGTGGACAACGTCTCTTATACGAACTGGGTTGGACATGGTAGGGTGAAGGGTTGAATCGAAAACCCATTATAACTTCTTTAAATGCAATGTTACCGTGACGGTTTCCTTACTAAAACTGACGGGGGTATCAGTCTGGTCCAGTATTTTAACAGTTAGGTTAGTGATCTGTCTCGTGCTGATCGGTAGGTAAATGACAGGGTTAGGTGTTTCCACTATTTTGTACCCAGGCGGTACTATGGGGAAGAATTGTGAACGATGTGGCCAGGCTTACCATTTTTATAGAAACCGACAGAGATATTGCAGTGGATAAGGATGGAGTTAATGTTCAAAATTTTCGTAACATGTTCACCTGCATGCCACATATTCGCATCATAAATTTTGCTGTCAAATCCCAACATGTCTCGGATAGTATTGTCACATGTAAAGTCGATTGGAACGTTCGATTTTATTTCGGTTTTTAAGGTGCTGTTGTTTCCGCGTAGCAGCACCTGCCCATTACTTCCGCTAGACTCAAGTTGGTTATGCAGAAAGTCGGCAATGTCCGTAATTTCGTATGCACCCTCAGGTATAGTAATATGAGGTAGTCCGACGAGATGAGATTCATTGTTGGGAGGTCTAATGTTAGCAATAGTATTGTAGGTTTCGAAACTTAACAACCCCAAAACATATTCGCTACCGTCGTCTAAGAAAATAGGGGGGTCAAAATTCGCAGTAAGGTTGGATGAATCACCTGTCAGAGTGAATATACTAGACATGATGAAGCGCAACACTTAAACTGCCGACAAAAGCGGTTTCGCAAAGTTATATAGGAATTTGAGACACAGGTGACCGCATGTGTATGACATGAGTCGTTGATATCTATTAGAATTATACGTGATCGTGTTATTGCTACCATCGCTACGAAAGTATTTCACTAATTCGGTTGGAGGTTGTAAGCGACCGATGCTATCAAAATACAGAACAAAGGTATCCACTTTTACGTAAGCCGTCCAATGCGTGCCAGGTCCTACATCATCGTCCAGGTTAGTGACACCACATTCTCGTTTACGAATCTTGATAGGCAGGGCATCCCGCATAAATATTCCCCTAAAGTGTGGAATTTCTAGGCGTTTAACGTAGTCTGTAATATCGATGTTGGTTAACGTGCGGCGCGGCAGCTTCAACGGTAGTTTTTTGACTGATACGGTCGTAGATATAACCCTTTTCCGCGAGCAATGGATTCCATAGCTTTGTTATGTCGCTCCTTTTCCTGGAGATTCTTTTTAGCAGTCTTTGAGTCTCCCACTGCTTTAGCGACTGCTGCAGCACCACCTCCGAGGGATCCCAATGCTCCTAATGCAGCAAGTATGGGTACAAGCGGCAATATGCCTCCTCTCTTCGGAAGAGGTAGTACTTTTGACCGCTTTCGCCCCTCCTCCTCCTTGTTTTTAAAAATTTTAATAAAAAGTAGCTGTTAAATACTAAAATGTGTTGCCTAAAGGAACATCAACTAGAAGTTTACATAGTAAATTAGAACCTAGGTATAGGAACTATTAGAAAAAGTTGTAGTGTTCTGTATATATATTTCAGGCTTCTTGTCCCTTCTTCAGTACATCATGTTCATATAAAAGGTACAAATAACATCTATAATAAAATATTTACATTAGTAATAAAATCCCTGGTTAATGAACTATAGACTTAGTTAATTTTCTCAACCTTATCAATAGTAGAAAAATAAAATATTTATGTAGTTATATTAAACAAAAAATATAAAATAAGTTACCTGTAGCAATGAGTCAGGAACAGTTAATTAGTAACGCAAAAAACGAGGGTTTGCACAAGAGGTAATAATATAATCTGTAATAAATGTAATAATGTAGAAAGAAATTAAACAATAACAATAATAAAACATTTACCCTTCTTGCAATTGTTGTTATGGATTAAAACAGTTAATGTCAAAAGGTAAGAATTAAATGGAGCCTTGTAAAAAGAATCTTCAATTATTAAAATAGAGATTTGTTCATATTCTATGATGTAGTCGTAACGTTCCATTACACAATATCTGTAAAAATGTGTGGTAAATGATTGTAACTAAGTTTGTTTTTATATATTATGATTTTGTGTTAAAAATACCTTTAAGAAAATTTCCGTTTAGGTGCATAGTAATAAGTAACAATTGTGAGTTTTCCGAGGGGATTAAAATGCTGATTGAGGCTTAAAATTGTTAACAGCAATGAGGTGGCTCATCATGGAAATGATACTGTTGTAAGATCTTCTAGTAAAAAACTTTCCCTTTCAATATTTGATTCATCTGTAAATATAGGTTTGTTTTAATAATTTCTATCTTAAGATAATTTGAAAACGTAAGAACTTACGTGGTTATTTTATGTGGAAAGGATATATTTTGAGAAAATTTTAATTACTGTTTTATTTGTTTGAAGAACTTCATTTTGAAAATTTGTAAATGCGGATAATATACGTGGAAAGCAAGAAAGCTACAAGAAATTTCAAATAATTAGTAATTATATTATTACAGAGGTCATTCTACTTACAATTTATTGAATGAAAATGAGAAATGGTTGTTATGGAATTAGATTTTGGGAAACAACGGCAGATAATGTGTCCATTTTTATTTGTTGAACTGCGATACTGACAGGGAGAGTTTATGCGCAAGCGCTAATTAGTATGCATAGGATCAAAATGGCAGTGTTTATAAAAATTGTTATTTCTAAAAAGAAACAATATTTAAGAATTAACAAAAAGGGGAGATCAGAAAAAGTGCAAAAATGCAAAAATGAGGTAGCTTAAATTGAAAGGAAAAGTTTAAATTTATTTTATTAATTTTTAAAGTAGATTATGGTAAATTATATTTAGTTTCTCAATATCAGTTCTGTAATTTATGGTTCTGGTTTTTTTTTAATTTCTATCATTTCATAGATGGAAATTTTCCACAGCGTGGTCCGATAGCGCCGTACAAGATTTATTTGGCGATAAAGCTTTAACTTTAATGGAGTTTTTATGTTGATTTATTCTTTTATTCAGTTTTTGTTTAGTGTGTCCTAAAAGATAACATAGACATTGGCAACGAGTCAAATGTCATCTACCAATTGGATTGTAGCAATTGTGACGCTCAATATATCGGACAGACTAAACAAAAACTGAATAAAAGAATAAATCAACATAAAAACTCTATTAAAGTTAAAGCTTTATCGCCAAATAAATCTTGTACGGCTCTATCGGACCACGCTGTGGAAAATTTCCATAATTTCGACTTTAGTCCAGTCAGTAGGGGTTTTTGCCTTACAAAAAATGGAGTATGAACGGTTTTTATATATGTTGTTCAGGTCGGGATCCTGATGAAAAATCCAAGTTTTCGACCTTGGTGGGGCGCCGCGCGAGCAGCCATCTTGGATTAAAGGTGCTAAAAACTGGATTTTTCCAGATGACTCCGCAACGGTTAATCCTACGCCAAAAAAGTTTAATTCAAAGTTAAAGAAGACAAGATTCTTGACATTTTTTGTATATAACTATTTTTTGTAAGTCTAATATGAAAGGAGTTACAGCGGTGGAAAGATGAACATTTCTCTAATAAAATAGTGTAATTTCTCATTTTTTAAAATTTCTCTTGTATTATTTCTGGCTATTCGTTATGTAGTTATAATAATTTGATGTTTATCAACGTATAGTAAACTCATTTCCACACCGCCATGAGGTAGAATTAATGGCGCTTTTTTTATTGTGGTATCCCCAGTAGGCCTAATCCACAGATGCTCCAGTTTAGTGATGTTTCATGTTCGCGATTATATTATTTAGTTTTTTTTAATTTTTGAAGGCCCCGGTCGGTAGATGTTGACGTCTCCATAAGATTCTTTATTCTCAATGTTATCTTCGAAGTCATTGCTCCTGAGACTTGGGACTTCCATTGATGAAATGTCCTCATCTTCGTCCCCACTCTCGGTGTGAACTTATGGTGCATTTTCGCATGATTGGTCATTACAGAATCTACACAGAATAGAGCACTTCATGACACACGCCGCATCCTTTTTTATAATGGCATGAAATTAATTTTAATAAAGTCTCGGGTGATGGATTCTCTGTCATTGTTACTGGAGTGAGCCCATTCGTGCCAACTTTCCAGCCCCAGTCCTGTGCATTTTTTTCAATTCCATACCACTGTTGGACCTGGTCCTAAATGCGTGATACCGTGCAGCGTCCTTCGTTGGTGGCAAAGAAGTAAAATTAAATGTGTTTCTTGCACTTGATCTTGTTGGTAACGGACTTCTTCCAAGGTATTTTCTTCCATGTAGCCACCAACGCAACGACAAAGCGTGCTTCAACATCTGCGATATCATCTGGTTTGGCATCGTGATGTTTGAATATGCCTATAATGTCATTGAGTCTTGTGCTTTTCTGGACAAGCTAAAACAAACTTTTTCCTTGGTTGTACACGGACGACGTTGTGTCGCAGCCACTAAACGCATGGAGAAACAAAATGTTCTCAGCTGCTTTTTCATATTTGAAACTATTTGCAGCATACACTCTTTCGACAATTTTGCCTCTCATAGGTTTGCGAAGGTAGATGTTGCTAATATCGTCAGCAGAACTAGAAGATCGACGTCTTCTCCAATGGCGAAAACTGCATCAAATTTTGAGCACGAAGAAATCGTCGTGTTGACAATCAACACATCACCATCTTCTTCAGCCTGCTTAACTGTAATACAGTAATGTTCGTATGTTTTTACAGCATCGAAAGCAGACGGACTTTATTCTTTTCGTTTGCTAGAAATCGTTCTTGGGAAACTAGAACCGGCGTTGTTTCATCCAAAATAACATCCGCAGATATTTGCTTTTTCGATCGGAGAACCCTTTCTGCAGTCTTGGTATTTTTTTGTCGCCATCAAACGGATATCCATCAAAAACAACGACTGTATGTGCGAGAATATAAGTGACTTATAGTTGCGTTTATATATTAAGAATTATTCCATAACCATACTAGATGAAAATAATTTTTGATCATACTTTGGATTTCTCTATAGAACGTTATTCTGATGTAAAAAATATTACAAACAATATAGTGTAAGTTGTTCTTACAAACTGTATCAACAAAAATAAAGTTTAAGATATTTTGGTGAAATGTTCAACTTTCATCTGCTGTAACTCGTTACATATTACACTTACAACAAAAATTAATATACAAAAAATGTCAACAATCTTGTCTCCTTTAACTTTATATTGAACTTTTTTGACGTTTGATTAACCGCTGCGGAGCTATTTGAATAAAACCAGTTTTTAGCACCTTTAATCCAAGATGGCTGCTCGCGCGGCGCCCCTCCAAGGTCGAAAACTTGGATTTTTCATTAGGATTCCGACCTGAACAACATATATAAAAACCGTTCATACTCCATTTTTTGTAAGGCAAAGGCCTTTTTTTGTCCCTACAGACTGGACTACTTTAAATCTTCTAAAATATTACATAGAGAAAACAACTTACAAAAACGCCTCATCTATGAAATGATAGAAATTAAAAAAAACCCCAGAACCATAAATTACAGAACTGATATTGAGAAACTAAATATAATTTACCATAATCTACTTTAAAAATTAATAAAATAAATTTAAACTTTTCCTTTCAATTTAAGCTACCTCATTTTTGCATTTTTGCACTTTTTCTGATCTCCTCCTTTTTGTTAATTCTTAAATATTGTTTCTTTTTAGAAATAACAATTTTTGTAAACACTGCCATTTTGATCCTATGCATACTAATTAGCGCTTGCGCATAAACTCTCCCTGCCAGTATCGCAGTTCAACAAATAAAAATGGACACATTATCTGCCGTTGTTTCCCAAAATCTAATTCCATAACAACCATTTCTCATTTTCATTCAATAAATTGTAAATAGAATGACCTCTGTAATAATATAATTACTAATTATTTGAAATTTCTTGTAGCTTTCCTGCTTTCCACGTATATTATCCGCATTTACAAATTTTCAAAATGGAGTTCTTCAAACAAATAAAACAGTAATTAAAATTTTCTCAAAATATATCCTTTCCACATAAAATAACCACGTAAGTTCTTACGTTTTCAAATTATCTTAAGATAGAAATTATTAAAACAAACCTATATTTACAGATGAATCAAATATTGAAAGAGAAAGTTTTTTACTAGAAGATCTTACAACAGTATCATTTCCATGATGAGCCACCTCATTGCTGTTAACAATTTTAAGCCTCAATCAGCATTTTAATCCCCTCGGAAAACTCACAATTGTTACTTATTACTATGCACCTAAACGGAAATTTTCTTAAAGGTATTTTTAACACAAAATCATAATATATAAAAACAAACTTAGTTACAATCATTTACCACACATTTTTACAGATATTGTGTAATGGAACGTTACGACTACATCATAGAATATGAACAAATCTCTATTTTAACAATTGAAGATTCTTTTTACAAGGCTCCATTTAATTCTTACCTTTTGACATTAACTGTTTTAATCCATAACAACAATTGCAAATGTTTTATTATTGTTATTGTTTAATTTCTTTCTACATTATTACATTTATTACAGATTATATTATTACCTCTTGTGCAAACCCTCGTTTTTTGCGTTACTAATTAACTGTTCCTGACTCATTGCTACAGGTAACTTATTTTATATTTTTTGTTTAAAATAACTATACATAAATATTTTATTTTTCTACTATTGATAAGGTTGAGAAAATTAACTAAATCTATAGTTCATTAACCAGGGATTTTATTATAGATGTTATTTGTACCTTTTATATGAACATGATGTACTGAAGAAGGGCCAAGAAGCCTGAAATATATACCGGGTGAATATTCCAAAACCGAACATAGGCAATTAACATGGAAAAAAGGTTTTTCGCAGATTGCTGCTCCCCATTTTAACTTAGAGGGTTTATAATGACACCAATTGAAAGACATTTTTTTTCTCATCTAATGATATGCGAATTAGTTAATTTTCAGTTGCATTTCTTTATTATTTTATCGAAAATAAACGGGGCTGCGCGCGCTATTGCGCGGTCTATCCTAATCAATTTACCACCATCTTTAGGACTATTACGTTGGACCATTCCGTTCTGTTATACACTCCGCCCCTGCCTCCCTCTGCCGTCCACCTGACCAAAGAAGGGGGCCCTCGGGGCTCCGCCCCTCTCCAAGGGAGCCCTTGGGACTTGACCCCTCTCCAAGGGGCCCCCGGGGCTCAGCCCCTCTTCAAGGGGTCCTTCGGGGCTCCGCCCGTCTCGAAGGGGTCCTCGGGGCTCCGCTCCTCTCCAAGGGGGCCCTCGGGGCTCCGCCCTTCTCCAGGGGGGCCCTCGGTTATCCGCCCCTCTCCAAGGGGCCCTCGGGGCTCCGCTCTTCTCCAACGGCATAATGAATCTGTCACTTGAATGACGTTCGAATCTGTTTAGTGTCTTACGAGTCATGGCTCAACATGATTTTCCGAATTGAATTTATTGCGAATTTTTGATAAAATAATGAAAAATACAACTGAAAATTAACTAATTCGCATATCATTAGATGAGAAAAAAAATCTTCTTTCAATTGGTGTCATTATAAACCCTCTAAGTTAAAATGGGGAGCAACAATCTGGGAAAAACCTTTTTCCCATGTTAATTGCCTATTTTCGGTATCGGAATATTCACCCGGTATACAGAACACTACAACTTTTTCTAATAGTTCCTATACCTAGGTTCTAATTTACTATGTAAACTTCTAGCTAATGTTCCTTTAGGCAACACTTGTTTTTAAAGCTCCTCCTGAATGCGAGCGGACTGTGATACCGACCCGTTTGGAATGCGTTCGCCGTGTACGCTTCCGTATCACACCCATTCCGACTTTCGTCTTTCCTTTTATAATTCCAGTAACAGCAAGGGCTGCAGCTCTTTCCCCAAGAGTAGAATCTTTTGCTTTAACACGTTCCCAAGCTTTCTCTGCTAGAACTTTATCTGCCGCGTGACGTGTCGAAAGATCGCTAGATTGTGAGTATGCGATGTCGTGTTGCTTGCAGGCCTCGTCCAGAAGATTCCTTCCTCGATCGCCTCAAGAAAGACGTTTTTTAAGTCGGGTACCAGGTCCGCAAAACTTGTACCCTGGTACGTGTAGTTCAAAGGGTAATTTGTCAATAAGGGTATTCAGGAAACCGCGACCTTTCCGCTTGGCGGTTCGGTGATGACTGGTTTGTTTTGCGCTTAGTAGCTTTCATCTTAAACGCTTACACACAACTGATGTTCCTCAAATGGAATTAACAAATATAACGAGAACGCACGGCGGGTAGAGCGCAGTTTCCTTCCGAGCGAAAACGATGGAAAACGTCAAAATTGTGAAGCAAGGGTGTTCCTTGCCGATAGTAAATCACACAATAAATTCCATATCCGAGACTTACAGAAAGCACAGCGCTTTACTGGGTAAAGGATGTAAACGATGTGTGGTCATAGGTCGATCCGGATCTGGGAAAACCAACCTCATAATCAGTTTACTAGTGCATCGAAATGGGTTGCGATTCGCAAACCTTTATATATATTCGAAAACACTCGATCAACCCAAATATAATTATCTGAGAGCAGCCTTTCAACCATTGAGAGACATTGGATTCTTCGAATATAGTAACGATTGTGAGGTGATCAAACCCCAGGAAGCAAAAGAACATTGCGTGATGGTTTTTGACGACGTAGCTTGCGAGACGCAAAGCATAATTCGAGATTATTTTTGTTTCGGACGTCACCGAAACAGATTGTTTTTATCTATGTCAGACGTATTCATCTATTCCTAAGCAGCTCATAAGATATAATGCAAATCTCGTCATCATATTCCAACAAGACAACACCAATCTGAAGCACATTTACGACGATCATGTCAACACGGACATGTCCGACGACAAGTTTAAAGCATTGTGCTCTTATTGTTGGAATGAGGATCACGGATTTTTAGTCATCGATAAAGAAAGCGAAACCAACGCGGGACGATATAGAAAAGGTTTCGACAATTACTTTAATATATAGACAGCAGCCAAAGAAGGGAAGGTAGTAGTTTACCAACAACTGAAGGAGTTGCAACATGGATAAGCGTTTAGCCAGGGAACTTATCGAAACCCGACAATCCGTTAGACGTAAATACGCAGCTTTAAAAGCAGACATCGCCCAATCCCAATCGATTTTAGCTGAGCAATTCAAACCTCTTTCCAAACCGCTCACCGAATTGCTGACAACTATAAAGCAAGAAGGTGTGCCAGTGGGCGAACCAAAGGTGGATAATTTGCCAATAGCAATTAAACGTAGAGTATCCACTCCCTCTACCTTGCCCCGTCCGCGAGCGATAACCACTCCAGGCCGAGTTTCTGCGACAAACCTTCCGGGATCGTCACACACTTCCACACCGGGGCCATCATACACGTCCACACCGGGGCCATCACACACCTCCACACCTCGATTTTTGCAGACGCATGTGTTATCCGAGAGTGAACCAGTAGAGGAATACGATGAGCAGTTGCAAACGGAGGTTGCTGAGGCCACAGCAGAAGAAGGTGCTGTACAAGCGGCCAGAGAAACCATCCAACAAATGCTGGCACCGGAAGTTCTTGGTCAATATTTAGAACAATTTCAAGGGTTAGCTCGAAAATACGTGGAAGGAATGATACGAGATACTGAGAACAAGTACGATTTGCATTACGGAGTCCGATTCGACATAGAGGGAGATAAGTTTGCTATAGGAAATAAAGAAATCAAGTTTGACGGTGAAAATATCGTTATTACAGACCAAGGCAACAGAATAGTCTACAAAGGCACTCCAGGATTTTACGAATTGATGTTTAAAAAGAAACCAAATATATACAAAACAACAGATTTAGAGCAATATCATGATATAGTGGAGCGGTCCGCCGCACATCATGTAAACTACGACCCCACACAAAGAATCAGCGGTAACGAAGGGTCTAAATACATGAAAATAGTACGACCTCTAACTGCCTCCTCAACCATAAAAGCTCCCGGCAGACCAGCGACAAAGGTATCACGGCGTGTCAAGGGATTACTAACAGTGACGGACAAAAAAGTAGAATATGTTCCTTGGAAGGATCCCAACTCATTAGTGAATCGGTTGCGTATATTAATAGCTTCTCAGGCATCTTGACACACGGGTCATTCCAATGAGATAGTTCGCATCACTAAAGCCCTACGAGACGCGAAAATAATCTACTAAGGGGTACAAAAGTGGAGTGTCAATAGCGGTAAGGTCAGAAAGCATCAGCCGACGATAGAGTAATGCCCATCGACAAATGTGGACGGCTCTACCATAGCACGCGCCACGCAGCGCATCCCAGACATGTCTTTATGAAAGTGAAAAATGTAAATCAACTCCATATAGAAGTACCATTGCTGCTAGTGGGGCGTGGGTACAATGAAATCGGATATTCCAAAATTTTCGGACAGAACGAGTACATTTTTCCGTTAACAACCGGCGAGATCATAAGTGTTCAAGTCAGCGGACCTTTGGTAGTATCACACATCAACGGCATCCGACAGGACACGCTTGTCGGTAAGACATTGCGGCGAGGAGATAAACTGCAATTCGAATCCATAAACAATAAGTTATACGTGCAACTGCTGCTTAAATGTCCCGTAGGAGTGTAGAAAGCAACAGTTGACAATGAACTTTAAAGAAGCCATACTTAGCGAACTCCACAAACCAGCACGAAAAAATTTCAAGAGAAGGCGCGTTATCCTAAAAGGCTTGAACGATTTATATCAAGCGGATTTGGTAGAAATGATTCCTTATGCAAAAGTCAATAAGGGCTTTCGTTACATTCTTGTAGTGATTAATGCTTTCTCGAAGTATGTGTGGGCCTATCCCGAAAACGTAAAACAGGAAAGGACGTAACAGCTGCCATGGGTAAGGTGTTGAGGAGTGTAAAGGTGTCACCGCAAAACTTGCAAACGGATTTGGGAAAAGAGTTTTACAACCGCTTTTCAACGATTAATGCGGCAGCACAATATCAATCACTACAGAACGTATTCTAGTATGAAGAGCAGCATAGTGGAGAGATGCAACCGCACACTGAAGAACATGATGTGGAAGCAGTTCAGCCTGCAAGGGTCCTACAAATGGTTGGATATCCTACCCAAGATCGTAGCAAAGTATAACACAACCAAGCATCGCACAATAGGAATGAAACCTGCCCAAGTGAACTTAAAGAATGCAAAACTTTTGTTAAACACGGCGTACAGTTACACAAAGATCGTGGACCCGAAACCTCAAAAGTTTCGTACAGGGGACTTGGTACGCATTAGCAAGTATCGTTCGGCATTTAGCAAGGGGTACACGCCAAGCTGGAGCAACGAAATATTTACAATATCTACAGTTCGACTTACAAAACCAACAACCTATCGACTCACGGACCAAGGTCAGAAAAATTAAAGGAGGATTCTACGAGCATGAACTGCAAAAAACAAAACATTCAGACGTATATCTAGTTGAAAGGGTCCTGAAGAAGAAAGGAAACTTATTCTATGTAAAGTGGTTGGGATTCGACAAGCGACACAATTCTTGGATACCTAAAACCAATCTCGTGTAACTTAAAGAAATGATGTAGTACTCTCAAATAATAAAACATTTTTTGTAGTAAATATCTTTTTTAATTAATAGACTGGTACAACTACTATGTGAGTTTTTCTTCAGATATGCATTACTAATTCTGAACAACATTAGAGATTTCAATGTGAGTTCTTCTGTAGATATGCATTACTACTTCTAAACAACATTACACATTTCATTTAAATTGGAACTAGATGAGAATGTTATATGATGACTACTTACAAACATAGTATGATACAATTACATAATAAAAATTGTACAAAAATGAAATTATCTATACTTAACATTTTACGATACAATTACATAGTAACTAATTATACATACAGAGGAAATCAAATTATGTCTAAATATCTACGAAAAAAAAACCTCTGTAAACGTACCAATCTCGTAAGACTCTTTGCAAGAAATAAACTGTCATTACCATGTAAACGACAAAAAATGTACTGTTATTGATCCGCGCGTAGTATTACTGATCGTCTTGCAATAATTCCAGTAATCTGTCCAACGGTCTAGCACCTGACATGCCTATATCTACATGACCCCATGCTACAGTGTTATTCCACTGAGGAATAAGATAGCGCATATCATCCCGATATGATAGCGCAATTTTATTCTTCAGTTCAGTGTACACACGCTTGTGAGAGCGAAAAACATACATTTGGCAAAAGACCTGACCATGCACATTGTCAACAACGTCGCGATAGGTTGCCATAGTGAGATATTTATTGGCAGCAGCCTTTTGCACACCTTTTGCTTTCTTTACTTCTTTCCCTCCCACAAACACGCAGTAGGACTTAGCACCGGCTCCAAAAAATTGTTCTACAGGAACACCTGCGTACTCGTCTTTCATTTTACCGACGACCGATACGGTTTGAGGTATACCGTGTCGACCGTCTTTATAATTTGAAGTGTCAAAACGATCTAAATTAGTTTTTATGTCCTCATAGAAATTGTCAGTCCGTACGTGAATTACTAGCGAGTCAGTATCTGTATAGAGTAGGGAGACATTATTGCCATATTTGTGTTTCAAAAAATTATAAAAAAAGTCATACATTACGATTTTAGATAAGTCCAGAATAGTGAAACCTGCATAGATCGGTTTATTATACCAAACAACTGTTTTATTAAGTTCCACAGCAATCAAATTTTCAGAAAAAATTACCGAATCCTTAAAATTTGCTTTGGAAATTAGAGCTGCAGCACCTAGTTTCTTGCCGACATTGTCCCACGTGCTCGCCAACCTGATGTCCGATCGCTTGTCGACATTTTCCATCGTCTTTCCGAAAACGCTATTATTTTTAGCCTTAAAAAAATCTTTCTCAAGTTCATTTCGTGCTCGGTTACGCAACGCGGTATTCATATCAATATATGAGCGCAACCAGGGCGATTGAATAAATTTAAGAATTCTGTGAATTTTTGTAAGAACTAAACCAGCATCTATCCATTGTTTTAAATTTCGATAATGAAGCACATACTTGGTCTTATGGTACAAATTTGGAATCAATTTTGGACATTTATATTTTCCACCCGGGGGAATAATAAGTTCCGGACAAAAGGGGAGATCATTGTGGTCGTCGTGCAAGTGTTCAGGATACTGTAGATCAACCTCCAAATTAAAACCCGTATCCGCCTCATCGTCAATTTCAAACACACCAAAATTTTCAACTTCCTCCGCCGCGAGCCATTCAAAATTTCGGTGCGGCAAATACTGACGCATCGCAAAACCGTATAAGTTTGTAGCGTCTAAATACATAATGAATGATGTAGGCTCGGAGGAATCATAATTTGGAACTAAACAATTGTTGGCAATAGCCTTCCTACCAATACATGTGCTTATACCACCAGAAGAAATCTGCAGAAATACTATCGTGGTTGCATTTTCCTGAACTAGAAGACCTTCACTCTAAAGCAATGAGTAGCCGGCATTCATCCTAATTAGAACCCTGCTTTCATGGTGCATATGAATGAACTTTGAATGAACGTACTTGAACTCGAGTATACATAGAACTGGACGACCTTCACCGTAACGTTATGTGTCGCCGGCAACTCTGTTTTCAACGCTGTGCAACACTTGTCTCACAAACATCGAGTAGTTAAGATGTTGTTCTTCATTAATTTTATTTTATTGACAATTGTGTACGCTCCTGAAGAGGCACGTGCAGAATTATCTGCCGGTTGGATGCGGTACTGGTTGAACCGGTTCACCTGGACACCGGCTCCAGAAGAACCGCTAGTGCTGCTCCTGCGATCTCTGACCCCCTCATCCTCTACGTTGTTCTTCAACTACACCGCTGGACACCTGTCCACGCAGAACTGGGAGGCTTCCGTCGTCGTCCACCAATTGCAGGACATCGTGGACAGGGTCTTGGCTGGAGAGGCTGCAGCTTTAGCTGAGCTCGACGATGCTGAGGTATCATTGAGTTGGGATCCCTCAGATTTCGACGCCAGCTCACCTGCACCCTCAGTCTTCTCCGACGTGTCCACCGAAGCCTACGACGTTGACGGTGCTAACGGTGATAGTTTTAGTGACAGTGGAGAAACACACAACTTAATTAGTGAAGAGTAACGTAAGTTATATATAATATTAATGTGTATATTAGTGTACTTTAGTTAATCTTGTAAATAGAAAAATAACATGTGATATTAGTGTAGAACTTATATTTTTTTCCTAAAGTGTTTGTGTACACGTTCTCGAAACGTCACCTGTGGATAGTAGTAGTGGAGGTCCATGCCGGCACTAAAAAATTCTTTGGAGGTTTTTTTGAGACAAGGGTAGGTCAAGGTAAGTGTTAGTGTGCAAGATCTTGAAACAGTGCTAGTGTGCACGTTCTTGAAACGACGCCTGTGAATAGCAGTGGTGGAGGTCCATGCCGACACTAAAAAATTCTTTGAAGATTTTTTTTTGAGACAAGGGTAGGTCAAGGTAAGTGTGCAAAAGCTCTTGAAACATTAGGGGTAGAACTCATTGGAGGAGTGTGTACCTTGAAAAAATGGTTGAGGTCATTCACTTTAAACATTTTTTCTTTTGGAGTGTTCTGAGACAAGGTCAGGTCAAGGTTGCCACCCCCCACCACCACTTAGCCTTGAACTTAATATTGTTGGTGGTGGGGGGTGGCAGGTTGAGTGGTAGGGGGTGGAAACCTTGACCTGACCTTGTCTCAGAACACTCCAAAACACCCTACTGAAGCAGTTGCCTTTTGTATTTGTCGTTCCGAGTGCTCCTTCCAGGTCAGTTTGGCGTCAAGGGTTACTCCCAGATACTTAACTTTCCCGGCGGCCCTCAGAGGGGTACCGAAGAGTACTGGGTCAACAAAGCCCTCTATCTTCCTTTTCCTTGTGAATAGGACAAGTTCGGTTTTGTCGGGGTTTACCGACAATCCGTGCCCTATGCACCATCTTTCCACGATTCTGAGGGCAATTTGAGTAACCCCACAGATAGCATGTGGACATTTTCCTCTTACGAGGATAGCAAGGTCATCTGCATAGCCTTGCGTGTATATGCCGGCTCCGTTGAGGTCACGCAGGAGCCCATCTATGACGAGGGACCACATCAAGGGCGAGAGTACTCCCCCCTGCGGGCACCCAAGCCTGACGGTCACCTTTACGCTATCCTCATTTAGAGTGGTGGTTACCCTGCGGTTTTCTAGCATGGATTTCATCCACCGAACAATGGTGGGCTCTATTCCATGGTTCGTTGCCGCAGTGCATATGGACTCAAAGGCAGTGTTGTCAAACGCGCCCTCAATATCCAAAAAAGTACCTAGGGCCAGTTCTTTGTGTTCCAGCGCCTTTTCTATCCTAAAAACGATAGTATGAAGGGCCGATTCCACTAACTTGCCCATTTGGTACGCATGTTGGTTTGGATGCAGCGGCATTGTCCTTAATGCGCCGTCTCTTATGTACCTATCCACCATTCTTTCCACCGTTTTAAGTAGAAATGAGGTTAAGCTGATAGGTCTAAATGATTTGGCCAGGTCAAACGAAGTTCGACCTGTCTTTGGTATAAAGACCACCTTAACGGATCTCCACGCTACTGGTGTATACCCGAAAGCAAGGCAGGTCCTGAATATGTTGTAGAGTGGCCTGATGAGCAAATCCTCCTTTCCTGTAGAAGTGCCGGAAAAATGCCATCTGGCCCTGGACTTTTGTACGGATCAAATGTGCTTATCGCCCACCTGATCTTTTCGTGTGTTACCACTTTCGAGGCTATTTCCCAGTCCATTGGGCTAATGCCAATGCGGGGAGCCCTTACTAGTGGGACATCACCAGTTTCAGCCACAGAGCCTGGGAAGTGCACCTCCAGGAGATGCCTTAGGGTCTCCTCATCAGTGGCCGTATGGTCACCTGAAGGGAGCCTTAGGCACTCCAGCTTGGCTCTTGGATTTTTTGAGAGCGTCTTATGCAGTCTAGCTGCTTCTGGTAGTCCTTCAATGTCGAGACAGAAGGCCTTCCAGGACTCTCGTTTAGATCTACGAATAGAATCTTTGTAATTGCGTTGAGCCTGTTTAAAACAGTCCCAATCGCATACGAACTTTGTACGCATTGACCTATTTAGGAGCCTGCGTGTCTCTTTACGCTGCATTTGGAGCTCGAAGTTCCACCATGGTACTTTCCTTGCCGTCTGTCTTGTTTAATATTTGCCAAATCATTTTGTTGAGCAGTAACAAGTTTTTGTAGATTGCTCAATTATAATTTAAAGGGGTTGATGGATTCTTGGAATTTATTTTCAAAATCATTTATGGTGGTAACTAATTTACCTTGGTCGCATCCCATTACCGGCGAGATTTGATTTTTAATATCATTTAGACCTTGATGTACGAATGCTTCAAGCTTCTCGATCCTTGCCGTGAGAATTTTGTTTTGCTTATCATTTATTGTACCGGGGTTGTTGGCACGTGTACTTGCAGGCATAAAAATCACTAAGCTTTTTAGTAACGGTATAACAGATATAAACACTATTAGGGCGAATATAACACTTAAATTTGCAACAAAACTCAGAGAGCGACCCACACACCTGCTACTCAGTGTACGCCATCCTAGATACCATTTGTACCATACTTCCACAAACAGCTCACTGGTCATTCATCCCGATGATATTGCCAGGATGAGAGTTTTAGGTGGTGTCCCAAAAGTCATTCTGTTATTGCATAATGATCCCTTTTCACCGCTGGTGACTTTGCACAAGTTCTTGTGCCTTTTCGGTCCAATGACTGTCTGGGGTTTCTCCACTGTGGTCGTTCCTGTCTCGTCTAAGTTGTACATCCGAGTTCCATCGGCAAAAGCTGGACTACGCTGGATTACTTTTTATAAATTGTCGAAAAATGTTTTGACAGCCTCTTCATTAAAACCTGTTGCCCTTGTGAGGCTGCAGGCTGCATTTCATAGGCTACTTGACGAAAATCTTTTGATGAAATACAGTAAAATAATAGAGCACATTTTTGTAATAGGCTTTCAATACTTCTCCTTGTTGGTCGGAAAACACCTTGTTTCCAGCATAATTGGGAATTAAACGCTGCTGTACATTAGGTTCAGCAGCCCTTTGTCTTTTATTATAACGTTGTAATGTCGTGAAAGAAACACCAACTTCCTTCGCAGCTTGGCTGATACTCGAACCACTTTGAGTTAATTGAAACGCGGTTTCTATTTGGGCCTGGGTGTGCTTGCCAATCTTTCTCTCCAAACTTTTTCCTTCGACGCATTTTCTGCAATAACATTAACAAAATTTTGCATAAAAAATCAAATGTAAGATGTTAGGTACACAGTGGATCATGATCCACTGTTAACCATGTGGCACTGATCCACTGTAGACCAACCCGACATTTAATTTTCAAACTGTGGTTTTAACAGAACAAATTAAATAAGACCTGTTATTCAAGTGCCCGCACGTGTGTTAATTATTTCTTGAAACAATGAAAACATCCAGAACTCTATCATAGAAGAACTGATGAAATTACACATAAAGTTCGACTTACCTGATAATAAGAAGTGGAGGCTTCAAAACACAAATACAACTGTTGAACATTCGATCATCTGCGGAACCGCTCAGCTGGGAAGTGGGTCAAAGAGGGATCAGATGGGCTACCACGTGCATCTCGCGCAAGCGCTTTCATACAATGGTTTAACCAATAACGGACTGATTCACTGTGTACCGCTGATCCACTGTTGACCACCCTACCCTACGTAAACTGCAGCGGGGCCATAAAATTAACTTTGACAACTAATCACATCAATTCCCCTCACACTTTATTCAGGCTTGGGACTGACATTTTAAATATATATTTGGCGTGTTTAAAAATGATGGAAAAGCTTATTTCCACTTTTTTTTAGACAAATAACATGCAAGTACCGTGAGATTATTTAAAAAGGGGACAGAGAGTGCCATGGAATATCTGTTTTAGATTCGAACTTTGGTTAACAACCATTTGTCAATTTATTAACTTAACCTTAAACAAGACATAATCTTTATTAAAAGTAAAAATTACAGTAAATGTTCAAAGAGAGTGCGTTGGAATTTCTGTCTTTGAACATTTACTGTAATTTTTGATATCTTGTTTGAGGTTAAGTTAATAAATTGACAAATGGCTGTTAACCAAAGTTTGAATCTAAAACAAACAAAAATTCCATGGCACTGTCTGTCTCGTCTTTAAATGATCTCACGGTATTTTTGTGTTTTCGACATTTGGTTTTTTGTTTTTTTAATTGTTTTAATCACCAAATGAAATTACTTCTTGTATATAACGACATCGCCAAAGTGATGGCATACTTGCTGCAAGAAACTCAGTCTATTTATAGATCCGTTTTTGTAAGCAAACAAACGAACTTCTAAAAACTGTTGTTTCTTCAACGTTTCGCGGTTCACTTTTTTCTTGCTGTCAATGCGCATTTTAACGTAAGTTTCTGTTTGATACTCCAAGAGAGTTTGAACGAAGATGTTCAAATGCGGATGGGAAGTGCCGAAGTTTTTATTGAAATGAGAGTGGAACGACTCGCATGCATTAGTCGTTCGACACATCTCTGCTGAGGATGATGCCCAGATATATGAGGGAAAGAGAGCTTCTTTGGAAACGTAGGTGTATGGAATTCCATCATTAGGCATTCGTTAGATCATGGTAATTACCCGGAAACTGTCATTAACATGAACCCGTTGCAGTTTACATACTTTTCGGAGACACTACCTGGCTATTACATGCTTATGAGGATTAAGCCGCTGCAGTTTACGTACGTCCGACTGGTGGATTTTATCTGATAATAGCTAGATAATGGATGCTGAAAAATATAGATAAAATATAATTTGAAAGCACAAAACATGCTTATTTATTTATTAAATACAATATCCCATAAGCGTCCCACAACAATACGCTGTCCTAAAAGTTCTGTAAAATTTTTGAAAACTAATCAGTAAATCTTGTTTTATACTATCAATGACATTACTGATAGCGCCCTTCAGTTCATTAGTAGTTCATAAATTCTCCTTATCCAGATTACTATTGCATTACGAGATGGAAGTGGCCCATGTCTACCAACAGTAAAATATCTATGATCTATCTTCGTAGTAAAAACAAATCGCCCTTGAACAATGATCTACTGTGAAGTGATTACATATTACATCAAAACTGCATTATTATTATTACATTTCAGCACATAAATTGTTTTCTCTCAAGTTTGACTTTTGGCAATGTAATATCCATGTAAAACTTGTCAGTCTGCGCTGAGCCACCTCATGTATGTCTCAAATGATACGTACCTCCTTTACCTTTGTCCAGACAGTCCCCCTTATTATCAGGGAATGATGCAGAGCCCACCTGGGCAACCACGAAAACTGCGAGACCTGTAGTTCACACGCTCAAAAGAATCCCGACCATGTGGCGGATTAATATGCCATCCAGGCTTATGAAAAGAAGCGAGCGGCGGCGGCCATGGATAACGACAACGACACTAAAGCACCCAGAAGCACGACCTTTCACTGTCACCGTCCGTCAAGAACTCTTAACCGGCCGCACACGCCCGAAGGCGGGATGTCAACAAAGCCACGCTATAACAACTGCCTGCAGTAGTGGTCGGTGACTAACTCCAAAACCGAAGCCACGCTACGTTTTTCGCGCCAGACACGCTCTGTCGCGCCAAAACCTGTACCCAATCCCGACGCAGACATCCCCAAGCGAACTCTCATGCCACAACAGGCGATGCGACCTGAAGACGAAAGAGTGCGATCGAAATTAAATTATTTAGGAAAATCGCTCCTATGGACTGCATTTTGAATTCGATCTAAACAAACACGCTTCAACATGACGAAACAAACCCAGGTGCAAATAAGACGGTTAGAGACCAGAGCGGTTTCACCGAGCCTTCCAGAAAAAGTTGCGTGCGTGTCAACTCTTCAGAATTTTAGATACTATTTGATGGAATACTAACGTGAAAATATGATCGAAAAAAGCTATATACACGCAAAGTCGTAAACTTTGAACAAAAATCACTCGAAAAAGGTCGCATAATGGTAAAATATAAAAATGCCCTGACAAATATCTTAACGAGCCTAATGATATTGCTACAATAAAATGAAACACTTGATTATCAAATTAGTCCGAATCTGCCTAGCGGTATCGTATGGTACCAAAGAGTATAAAGTACTTTAAAGTTATGAAGCTGGCAATACCGTCTGTTGATTTTGCTTCCTCTTTACATAGTTCACTCAGTGACAGTCCAGTGTCAGTCTAATAGGCGTGTTTTGAGGTTATTGTGCATAAAGTAGATTACTGGTGTTTTACAGTTTTAGTCTTGTACCTGAAGTATTTACTATGGATACTCGTTTCACGTAAGTATTCAATAGTCACAGTTAGACTGTGATTTTAGATAAATGTTGATAGTATGTTATACAAAACCCTTCCATAAACATGCTTTATTCTCACTTTGAGTAAAAATCAAAATACTATTGCAGATATATGATGTGAAGTTAGTCTGGTACCGCACGGTACCACTAAGCAGATGTCACAATATTTTGCGGCATATCAAATATTTTTGTTTGCATTGTTTTTTTTTCAAAATACTGTTAATTTGATATTCGTAAATTAATAATTCATCTGAAAAAAGAATTTTGGCGAACACGATTGAATTTCTAGTTCAAAATGTTTACCCATAAGTTCTATAGTAAACATGAAATATTGAATAAGACTAGTAGCCAATTTATTCCAGGGACTTGTCACTTGCTGAAGCTCTGCATATAATCGAGGAGGATGACGACATTGATATAGGTGATATCTTCAGTAAAGCACCAGAAGCTGCCGTAAATTCAGATGCAGATTCAGGAGAGGAAGACGAAGGTGATCTCGATAACCTTTCCGGAAATCAACTGAGGACAAGAGCAGAAGTCGTGCTTAGTGTCAATATTGACACTCAAGAATTGTCTGATGATGACAAAGATGAGGATTATGATGTAGAAGAAGATGCGTCATCAAAAGATGAAAACGAAGAACAGGAGTATTTAAAAAATAAAAGAAAATTGAAGAAAAATGTTACACTGAAAGAGTGAAAAGAATTAAAATTTAAAAAAAGAAACTAATAATTACCAGCTATGTAGCCCAAATTCATGTACCGGTAAAACACAGAAGAGAAGTATTACCAGGACAATATGGAAACCAACTTCATTGACAATTGAAGAAAGTCCTCCTTCTCTCAGTGGTGTTTTTCCGAAAGGTGTGCTTTACTATACATATTTTAGATGCAAATCGCCCACAAAACTATTTGAGCTGTTCTTTTACAACAAAATGATCCATTTTCTTGTAACAGAATCTCGATGTTATGCTTTATTTATAAATGAGCCAAACCCACAAATAACAGCAAATGAAATGAAATCGTTCATTGGAATTCTTCTCTTGAGTGGCTACAATGTTGTTCGAAATAGGAAATGCTACTGGGAAAATTCCCGGACACACGCAATGGATTGGTCTACAATTGCATGCACCGCGATCGATTTGAAAAAATAATGAGATGTCTGCACTGTTCAGACAACACCCATCTCGATACCTAAGACAAAATGTGTAAACTCCGACCTCTGATAATTTTTTTAAATAAAAATTTTATTAAAAATTACATTCCAGAAAAGTATGAATTTTGATGAAAGTAGGATGAAGTATGCTTCTACAAATTTATACTATAATAAAAGATTTTCATTGATGTGTATTTTCATTGCAAACCTGAAGAAAATAAATTACAGGGACTTTTGTCACCATATCTGCCTAGCGGTACCATACGGTACCACCCCTTATTTATAAAATGCATGTAAATGGACAAAACTAAGTTTAATAATATATCAAGTAGATTAAAATAAAGCAATATACAAAAAATTACAAAAATCTGTAGTGGTTGAAAAACCAGGCAGATTCCGGTTAAATCAATATCAAATTTTACAAAAATCCGCGGAGGGACTCGATCTACATTATCAGCGGATGCAGTAGTTACTACATCGATAGGTTATACTGCGCAATGCAGGCTCGCTGGTATGTGTTCGAAGCGCGGCTGTATTTAAGAGAACGATGTTATTGTTGAAACGTTTTGAATTTTTTTCGGCCTTATCTTGTATCTGTTAGGTCCTATTTTCATTAAGTGTAAAGCCTGACCTATGTGCAAACTATTACTTTCATCTATTTCCCACTTAGCTCAAAAATAAGCAAAACTTAATTTTTTAAGGTGCTCACCCTGTATATATTTGTCTGAAATTTTCTCGGTTTCATGTCAGGTAGATATATAATCTGCATGCAAAATATCGTTATCCTGCAAAAAAAAGTTTTTGAGTTATACCTACAACAGACAGACAGACAGACAGACAGTGGTATTGAGAAAAGCTGTTTTTCGTCATCTAGGAACCCTAAAACGTGAAGATCTGAAGAAATCTCGGAAGGTGATTTTTTCGCGATTACAATACTTCCTTTGGCTTTTAAGCTGGTATGACACGATACTAAATTTATGCGAAAATTTACGAATAAATTTTATAAAAAATTTAGGGGAGAGGTAGTAACAGTGAGACGGCCGGAACAATGAGACAAGTGCTTGAAATGCGAACGTACCCCACCTACAGCTTTAAACGACCAATCACAGTTGAATATAGTGTCGTCTAGGCTTTAGGTAGACTTACAACGCAAACGCGCCGTTTTTATTTTAGTTAACAACCGATGTCTGAAGAGTGCGCATCAAAGTAAATTACACGCCGGATTTCGCGAAGCATTTTTGGCAAAATACTTACATTCTTTCGAGGTAAGTATTGTTTATAAGAAATATAAGTTATTTTGGTACAGTAATCTAGTATTTGTGAACAATGGCTTTGTGATTTTGGGCTACATTTTTTTTTAAATTCCACGTGTTTTAGGAACAGTGGGACAAAGGGAGGTCAGAACACCGAGACTGTCTCACTGTTCCAACGTGATTTATAAGTAGCATTATTTTGTATTCTACGCATTTTTTAAATTTACAGGTCAAAGATGCCAAGAAAAATAAAACAAGCAAGAAAATTGGTCAGTTTTCAGAAGAATCAATGAGGGCTGCTATCAATTAGTACGAGATGGCATGAGTATTCGCAAAGCTTCTAGAATTAAGGGCTGAGTTTTCAAACAGTTCACAGATACGTTAAAAAGTATCACAAAAATCCTAACATTAATCTCGGTCCTAACTATAGAGTCAGACAAATTTCACCAATGAACAAGAAAAATATTCTTTGTGAATATATCGTGACATGTGCCAAAATGTTTTATGGTTTGTCCTCGAGAAGATACTCGTCGCTTGGCCTATGAAACAGCAATCCAAAATAACATAAAGGTGCCTCAAGGTTGGGAAACAGCAGAAAGTGCCTCACTTGCATGGATTAAAGCCTTTCAGAGACGCCACCCTAACTTGTCATACGAACTCCAGAAGGGTAGTAGCTTGTCAAGGGGCCTACTGGGTTTAACAAGGGTTTAATGTTGAAATATTTTTAGAAAACTGGAAGAAGTTTTAAAGAGGCATCCAAGTTTTGGTGATGGAAGTCGAATTTATAACTTGGATGAGACTGGTACAGTTACCGTTCAAAAAACACCACAAAGTATTTGCCGAAAAAGGATCACGTCAAGTGAGTAAGGCAACAAGTGCGGAAAGAGGAACACTTGTAACTACGTGTTGTATTGTGGGGGCTTCTGGGATTGCTATTCCACCCGCCATGATATTTCCTCGGGTCCACTTTAAGAACTTTATGATTAACGGGGCTCCACCATGCACACTTGGTTTAGCATCAAAAGGGGATGAACACCGAATCTTTTGTAAAAGTTGTAAGGCATTTTATAAAGCACACCAATAGTTCGAAAGAAAATCCCTCGCTCCTCATAATGGATAATCATCAAAGTCATCTGTTAATAGAGGCAATCGATTTGTGTAAAGATAATGGTGTTACAATATTAACTATCCCACCGCACTGCACGAACAAGCTACAACCTTTGGATGTTGGGTTGATGAAACCTTTTCAAACATTTTACAATGCAGCCGTGGATTCATGGATGATGACACATCCAGGTCAGACGTTTACAATATACGATGTTGCGTCTTGTGTGGGAATAGCTTATCCGCGTGCCATGACACCGGTAAATATTTCAAGTGCATTTAGAAAAACTGGTATTTTCCCGTTTGACAAGTTTATCTTTAACGAAGAAGATTTCATGTCAAGCGCAGTAACAGATAGAGAGAACCCTCTAGATAAAGAAAATGCATCACTCACAGAGTCCACTAGCGAACTGAATAACGAAAATTCTGAACCTGTGGATAAGCCTTTGAACATAGCCACAACTTCAGTGCCTGAGGATCAACATTTGTGTATAGCCACAACTTCAGCAACACTGCCTGTGGAAAAAATTGATAAACCCTTTATAAGTCCAAGTATTTTTAAGGGATATCCCAAGGCCGGTCCAAGAAAATCGACGCAAAATAAACGTAGGCGAAAGGGAAAGACCATGATAGCAACGGATACCCCTGAAAAAATGAGCTTCTTGGGCTTAAAAACAAAACTTTAATAAAGGCCCGCAAGGTAAAAAAGCGAGTGTTCGATAGCAGCTCCGAGGAAGACGAGAATGTTCAGATTGAGCTGAAAGACTCTAGTAGCGGCGAAGAAATTTTTGAAGATGAGCCCGAACCGTTCAATTTTCATGACATTGATCGTAATCCGGTTCCTGATGAATATGTCCTAGTGGAGTTCAAGGGAAAACAACCCGTTTATTATGTGGGAAAGGTGATTTCTCAAGTAGAAGAAAATGAGTTTGAAGTGACATTCCTAAGAAAAAGTGCAAAGTGCTTCGATCGTTTTATTGCACCTGAGGTTTCAGATACATCCATCGTCTTTAAAAAAGACATTAAAATTATCCTTCCTCCACCACTAGCACAAGGGACAAAAAGACAGCAATCATTGTTAAAATTTGACATTAATTTCTCAAATTTAAATGTGAAATAATATGGTTAAATGTATGTCTCATTGTTCCGACGAGGTTAGAACACTGAGACAATTACACTCTTTTTTTGTATAATTTTTTTAATGGTTTTGTTTTATTTTTTCGTTAAAACGAATTTACCATTTTGTTTCCGAAGCTGTTCCTGAAGTCAAGTAAAATTTTCAAAGAAAAATATATTTTTTTAAAGTAAATATTTAAGTTCAAATTTTTTCGTCTCACTGTTACTACCTCTCCCCTACTAGTAAATTGTTTGCTTAATTTGGCTTAACCAGAAAGTTATACGTATGCAACGTATTCAATATTTTTTCGTAAATTTTGTTGTAAACCTGCGCAGTAGTCAAATATTTTAGGGAAATTTATAATTTATATGCAGTAAAGTTGATAGAATTTCTATTTGGCACAGATAAACACAAACGTAACATAAAAATTGTACGATTAGCGGGAATTAGTAAGTTGAGCTGAATTTTATTTTATCATGAGCGACAGTGAAGATTTATATTTGTTATGTTATGTCGCAGAACAATACGGTTATGTTGTGTTAAGCTTGTTTGTGGTCAACATTCACTTATAACTAGGGTCCCTAGATTTCTAACTAGTGTGAAGTTACCATCTGCGCAGATTTACGCGCGCATTTATGTTTACGCCCAGATTATTTAGAAAGTGTTTCTAAATAATTTACGCATAAATTTACTAGTAAATTTCTTATACAACTTTCTGTTTGCAACGTGCAAAAATTTTAAAAATAATTTATGAAAAAATTTACTCGTAAATTTTCACATATAATATCATAAGAGCATTAATTCTTTCCGGAAATTTTTTTGAGTGCGTTCCAACAACGTCGTGTTAATTTGCCCGAACGGGACGCGAGGGCAAATTAGGACGTTGTTGGAATGCACGAAAGTAATTTCCGGATATGAATTAATGCTCGAATGCAGATTCGGTAAGAAAATCGTAACGACACAAACCCTAAAAGGAAGTAATGTCTACCTACAAAAAATTTCCAAGAAATTTTGTTGTTGTCTTGGTTACGGCTCGTGAACTAATTTTTCTATTGGTCATTAATGAGTGTCGTACGATTTTCGCATAAATTTAGTATCGTGTCATACCAGCTTTAGACGAGGGAAGTAAAAGAAATGTTATGGTGATGAATGCCGTTTTTCTTCTATTTCTGGACCAGTGAAAAGTAAATACTACAGTGTATACAGAAAACTGTTCTACTTGATTTTTGTTAAGTAGGTATTTTGTGCCCGAGTAGATCAATAAAACCACGCTTGATTTTATAATATGGCGTCGTTAGTGAGGTGAACTCGTCCAGTTTTGACGTACCTATTTGTTGCCATAAGTGTTTTTCACAATAATTGATATTAGGCATTTCCGAATAGTAAACTGGGAGATATTTACCGTTTAGCAATCGTTAGTCAGGTGACGTTGGTACAGAAATTTGAGTAAATATATTTAGAACGTAGCTGCTGTACATATATCTGTATCTGCAATGTAAACTAAAATGTGCGAACTGGGCGTTTACTAGTGTGATTTGTTTGTTACAAACTTAATAATCGGATGAACTACATGCATCTGGTAGATTCCGTACAAGTTCCAAACCCTTTATGTCATAATATCAACCCCTTATTCTTTTGTTCGTGTTCTGTACATATAAGATATATTGGAATAATAATTGTGAATGTTTATATTTCGGTAAGGAACTGAAAAAACATTTGTAATATGAATATTCTCTGCTTTCAGAACAACGGCAAAACTCCAAGTGTTGGGTCTAACACAATATTGAGGAGATGGTTATCTAATTCTGCAGATTTACATCACAAGCTTCAGGTAAGCATATAAATAATAACTGTCAGTTGAATATGGGAAATAGTTTTTTATGCATCTAGGACAAAAAATTGTCTTTATGGACGATGCCTGCAATTGCCGGCTGAGGCGATAGGAAAAATTCTGATATCAATCAAGTTTTCTTTCAGAAAATAAGAGATAACGTGGGCATTATAAAAACTGACACTTTTATGTCAGATATAACAAATTTATTATATAACCCATGGGAAAATATAATGGGTCCACCACATAAACAGCTTTATTGTTCCTGGCACATAGATCGTGCGTGGCAGTCAAATTTGTCAAAAATTAATAATGCTGAGAAGAGGGAATGGGTTTATAAAACTTTAAAATATTTACAGACACTTTTGGATCTGCAGAAATTTCAAGTTTTTGGATATTCTGAAAAATGAATCAACATTAAAGTTTCGTTAGTATTTCATTAATTATTATGCAACCTGTTCTGAAAAATGGGCCTATTGTTTTCGAGTTGGAGCAATTGCCAATACAAATACCTATGCATCTCGAGAGTATGCATAAAACACTAAAATATTATTACTTACAAAGTATTAAAATTATACCTTTAGACAAGACACTTCATGTTTTGATGGAGTTTTTAAAAAATAAAAAATTTGAAAGAATTATGAAACTACAGTGCCACCAAGCACACAAAAACCCCGGGTAGGGGAGGCTGGCGCTAGCTTCGTTTGAAAATTACACTCCGTAGAAAAATTATAAACATTTGTAAAAGCAGGAAATTTAAAAATTTTATTTTAAACATCATTTGAGTTCTTTTACATATAACAGTGTTTAAGTTAGTAAACAACTACTTATTAAATAATGTCATTGTAACAAAAATAATAGTACATAGAACAACTAAGAATGCAATACATATTTTTATGATTACTGAGAGATTATATAAAGTAAACATTTTAGATTGCCTAATTATCAATTATCCTAAAGGCTAATACAAAAAGATTTTAAACAATGGAAATAGACATTAAGATCGCCAGAGCAGAGAAAAGCTGAAGAGAGAGAGAAAATGCTGACCCAAACACAGTATATTCTTCTTATAATAGACTTGCTTGTAAACGATTCTCGTTTTGCTATGTACCGACTACCAAAATCCCGAGTCATTTTAAATGTATCTTTTATAAAGACCTGTTCCATCATCTGACTGCCAGCATTTTCCTACTCCGTAATTAAGATAAATATATGTTTTTTCTAGGAACGTTACAGGTTGTTTGTTCACACCTAGTTCTCCGTTTTCTTCTATTTTCCTTAAATACCTAGAACGCCACTCTACAATGACACTCCTTTTCATGAGCAATTTTCTTTCATCACAAAATTTTTTATAATGAAAGCGCATTTTGTTTAGATTCTTTCTCAAAGTTTCTCGACGACCAGTATAGTTAACTTTCTCATTCAATCTGTTTAATACTACGTTTAGCCTCGGTACTTTATATTCCACACTGAACATTTCATGAACCGTTCTTTGCAAAACTCCCAAATCAAAATCGTTGAAAACGATTTTCTTTGAGTCTTTCATGATTTTCTTCTTCTGCTGAGATGTTAAAGAAGTAATGCCTAGAAGAAGTAAGGACTAAAGTATCACCTGCATTAATTTTTTTAATGACAATGCTGAGGAATAATATTGTTATTTTTTATGTATTACCTGCTGTAGGATACTCCTTACGAACTTTCTTTATCAGAGAGGTTGATTTTCCAGTTGCTGCGGCTGCTCGTTCTGTAGATTGCTCTACCGGATATATCAACGTTCCAGAAGTCTTCTGTTCATCAAAACATGTTATGACATTTGCAATTATACTTCTTGTTTTTGAATGCACAAAAGCTTTCTTGCTCTATATCTCATTGTAATCCTATGTAAAAGAAATTTAGTATCACGTAAATATATAACTGCAACTTAAGGTAGCATTTTGGAAAGCATTTAATACTTACGATTTGATGGTAAATAACCAAACCGCCCAATTTTAAACGGCAAGAAATGTAACAAGAAACAATGCTCAGATTTTACAAGACTAATTTTGAATAAAGAGAAGGTTTTGAATTTCGATTTATGCCATTAAGTTGAATTTTTTATATGATCTCATAGTTATGATGTATACCATATGGATATGGATCGATTTATTCATTTTCACTACATTATAACAAAAACTCACAATTTTCAAAGCAGTTTTTAGTAATTTAATTTTCTAGTTGAAGGCTTGTGCCATTTACGATTATTGCATCGTTACAATATACCGACTATGTGATTGACAGAATTAATCACGTTTCATTGTTGCATTGTTGAATAAAGTACCTACTCTTATTTCTCAAAATAAAGAAAAATGTTTTTTGGAAATATTAATTATAACATTTCAATTAAAAATTATGATTGTTTTAAATTATTGTTGATGTTTGGATCGTTTGTTATTAAATTTTGTTTAAAATACCCCTTTTTTACATCCTTTTACAATAAAGGAAGTATTGGATTCACCCCAAAAATTCGAAATTGAGTTTTCAACAGATCTTCACGTTTTCGAGTCCCCTGAACCCAAAAAACATGTTTTTGTTCATTGGTCTGTTTGTGTGTCTGTCTGTCTGTGAACAGAATATCTCAAAAACGGAAAGAGGTATGGCGTTGAAACTTCATATATAAGTTTTGTGTACTATGTAGATGCGACAGCAAGCTTTTGAAGAAAATCGCATAACCGGAAGTAGATGTTTGCTCTTGTGATGTTTCAGTTTTTTTCGATTTTTTCAAAAACGGCTCTAACGATTTTTTTTAAACTTTACATTTTTATTACATTTTTAATGTGTATTTCTGTGAGATAGGTGATTTTCCAGTTGAATACTTCTAAAATGGCTTTCTTTGGTTTTTTTTCTATTTTTTTATTAACTCCTATTTTAAATAGAACACCCGGTATATTATTACATTTTTGAATTCAGCTTAAAATTCTAGAGAAAATTTGTCTCTTGAACTAACACACTATTTTGTACCTTTTTTGTAAAATTTGTAATTTTTGAATTTTTTTGACAAATGCTTAAAAATTTAAAATCAAATTTTTGGCTAATTATAAGATCACTGTAAAAGGAAGTTGTGTGCGTGTATCACACCAGATTTTTTACTTTGGACACAAAAAAATAGATTTTTTAGCATAATTTCGATTAACGTAATTTTCTGGTTGCTAGTGAAGGAAACTCATTCACAATACATACTTATCGTATCTGATAATAACTTTGAGGGTTCCCATTTTTTCTAACACAGGGTAATAGGAAAAACCAGTGAAAATTGTGTTTCGGAATAGGTGGCAGTGACAGCCATTTTCATATTTTCGAACCTCCATCGTATACGAAAGAAGATATTTAAATTTTGGCAAGTGCATATTTAGTTTGGGAAGATGCAAAAACTTTTATTAAAATAAAATTTTCTGTTAAAGGCATAATAAAAATAATTCATGTGTCCAAATTGCTGGCGAACTTTCTATACTATGTTATATAATATACAGTGTGCCCACAGACTCATGCCCAACATGGGGATCTCCCTTGTTATGAGAGATAGAGATTTGGTTAAATGAGATGAAATACTCTTCAGATAAAGTTCTACTGTACCTCATAAATAAATTTTTAAATAATTGGTTTATTTTAATAGGAATTCGAATTTAATTTGCATATTCTTAAATCACTTTTAATAAAAATCTAGTGGTGTATTTAGATTATTCAAAACTGTTATTGTAGTTAAGTTATAACGGTCAACTTCATTTTTTCGTAGGTGGATCATAGTTGGCTATGACGCCTTTGTAAAGAGAATTGTTTTCCCTTTTCAAAATTGTATAATTTGTTATAGCTAATAGAAAAATTTTCTATTTCACTTTTACAAATGGAGGTGAGCATCAGTCATAAAGTTTGCTATTTGAAGGTTTTGAAAACACAGAAATAAAGAATAGTATATGACTTTACAAGGCATGAAAGTTATATTTTGCAGATGAGGAGTCTTATTGAAGAATACGAGGACGCGAAGCCTCCGAGTACTTCTTCAAAGCCTCCGAGTCAAGCATAGACACTTTCATGCTGTGTAATGTATTAAATTTTTTCTAAAATCTCTGTATCACCTAGTGTGCGCAGGTTTTGGCAGCGCGGATCTACACCGCTCCACTGTTCCAGCCGTCGCCAAGAGAGCGCATCGCTCGCTAGTCATGTTTCGACGGCGCCAGCAATCCATCTGGCTTTTACAGTGACAGCGTTTTGACAAAGAACAACGTTGCCAAAGCTATTTCATATTATATGTGCTTGGCTATACCGAACCTTATGCAAATAAACAGTCTTGAAGGAAGCTGGAGGATTTTATTTTCTCTCCGCTATCTTTAAAATTTTAAAAATAGAATCCTATCGCATCAAGACGCATGGTGAAGATGACCGGTTACCTAGGTAATGTAAAGTAAAAATGGCTTCCCTAAGCTCTTCTACCGTTCCCCCCCTGGAACCGCTTTTCGCATTACATCAGGGGGGTGCGGGCGTCACTTAACCTATCATGCCCAATAATATTGTCAGCCTTCCCATATTTACAAAAACAAACACAAGTCAAAAATAGACATGAAAGAGAAAAAATTACATTTAAGCTTAATCCTAAAAGTACATATTGTGTTTGGTATTTTCCACTAACGCGTTCAATTTCCTGCTTAATCGTGGGTGTGGGGATAACGTGCTGAAGAAGCCAGTTAGGAACATATCTGAAAGCATCAGTTACCATTCTAATTATTTTATTTTGAAGTCGCTGTAATATCTCCAGATTCGAGGTGCTTGCAGTCCCCCAAATCTGAATTCCGTAAGTCCAGATTGGTTTCATGATAACTTTATACAGTAACACTTTATTTGCCAGTGATAACCGGGACTTCCTTCTTATTATCCAATACATTTGTCCCTAGGTATTTTGCACTGTCTTTTCGTGGAATTGGGCAGGTGTCCTTTCATTAAGTAAAAGTTACTTGAGTCGATTTTGTTTCATTGACATGTATGCACTATAGCTTTAGCCAGTCCTCAATTTTATTCAGGTTTAGTTGTAGTATTGCTGATGCTCTGTTTGGATCACTATGTGATGCTAAGGTTGCAGTATGGTTTGCGTATGTAGCTACCATTGTTTGTGGTGTTGTTGGTAAATCTGCTGGGTATAATAGATATAATACAGGTCCCAAGATGCTACCCTGGGGCACACCTGCTTCTATTGGATGGATATTTGATTGTGAATCTTTGAATTTAACTTGGAAGCTTTGCTCGGCTAAGTATGTCTTGATTAGTTTGTAGTATTCTGTTGCACAGGTTACCTGATATTTGGGTAACAATAAATGAAAAGTATTCTGTCGCTAGAGCCTTCTTGATCTTATATAACAATCCCATGTGCCACACCTTATCGAAGGCCTGGCTTATATCAAGGAAAACCGACGAGCAGTATCTTTTTAGATGTAAGTGGTAATTAATTTTAGTGGTTGGGGGTACCTCTGTATCTGGTAGAGCTCATTCGTAATTTGTGTTGTGGGAGTAAGGCACATATAAAAATTAATGGTATTATATCTGACGGTTGTCTAATCCCAACAAAAGGAATTCTCCAGGGATGTGTACTGTCGCCAATTTTGTTCAATATTTTCACTGAATATGTAATGCGACTTGTGTTGGAAAACTGGGATGGTGGGATTATGGTTGGTGGTCAAACAATATCTAACCTAAGGTTTGCTGATGACACCACCTTGATCGCAAACAACCCACAAGAACTTCAAACTCTATTGCAACGTCTTGAACAATTAGCGATGAATATCGTTTAGCAATAAACTACAACAAAACCAAAGTACTTATTGTTGACAGGGAACATGACAACCATCCTAATATAAAACTTCTAGGGAAGTGTGAGGTTGTGTCTGAAATAATATAACTGGAAGCCCTTATTAACAATGGAGGTAATTGTGAGCATGAAATCCGACGTAAAATTCAACTGGGTGGAATAGCTATGACGAAGCTGACAAAAATTTGGTGTGACCATAGCATCTTTAAGGAAACGAAAATTAAGCTCATTCACTTCTGTTCTCCATATGTATGCTGCTGAGACATGAACTGTAAAGGAAAGTGATAAAAGAAGAATAGACGCCTTTGAAATGTTTTGCTGGCCTAGAATGTTACACATCCCTATGGACTGCGCATAGAACCAATGCGTCGGTTTTAGAAGAAATAAAGCCAAAAAAGCACCTCTCAAGCATCGTGTGCACTAAGATCTTTCAATTCTTGGGTCATATTGCTAGAACTGACAACCAGGAAGAAACAATCGTTCAAAGAAAACCTCATGGCAAAAGACAGAGAGGCAGATTCCTTAAACGATGGCTTGATATCACGCAGGCAGTATTAAACGAACCATCTTCAGTTGCCATGCAGAGAGCTCAAGATCGACTGCAGTGGAAAGCTCTCATTGACGAAAGGGTTGAAAATTGAATGCATAATGGACCACAACACATCAATCATGATGTAATGATGAGAGAGAGAAATGAGGAGATTTTTCTTTATTCAGTTTACATGTTGCAAAAACTTGGATTTTTTTTTCAAATTTTGAGCCACAATTTTGTATTTAGATAGAAAATTTTAAGGAGCGGACGGCCCCGCGAGCAAATGCTCGCCTTTCAAGCGGCCGGCCCGGGTTCGAATCCCAGCTGAATCTAGAAGGATTTTAAAAATCGTACGCTCCCCGGCCACCACGCTAACACCTGCGATAGTCGTTAACCCCTAAACAAGGGAACTCTTCCTCACTTTCGACGGGCAAGGCTAGCCACCTACCCGGCCTAAGGGCAAAGAGGGCTCATAGAACCACTTTGTGGTTAAAACAGGCCACTGGCCTACAATAAGAGGACGAAGAAGAAGAAGATAGAAAATTACATTTTAAACAAGTTTTGTTGGTAAAATTTTTCTCTATTTTGGCTGGTAAATGCATTTTTGTAATTATTTTCAAAAAATTAAAGTTGCCAGACAGTATAAGTGGTGTTATTGTCAACCAATGGCGTTCTTCAATTTAAAAATCTGGTGTGATACATTCACACAACTTCCTTTTACAGTGATCTTATAATTAACCAAAAATTTGATTTTTAATTTTTAACATTTGTCAAAAATTTTCAAAAATTACAAAATCTACAAAAACGGTACAAAATAGAGCGTTAGTTGAAGAGACAAATTTTGTCTAAAATTTTAAGCTGAATTCAAAAATGTAATAATATACCGGGTGTTCTATTTAAAATAGGAGTTAATAAAAATAAATAGAAAAAAAACAAGAGAAACGCATTTTAGAAGTACTCAACTGGAAAATCACTTATCTCACATCAATACATATTAAAAATGTAATAAAAATGTAAAGTTTGAAAAAAATCGTTAGAGCCATTTTTGAAAAAATCGAAAAAACTGAAAAATCACGTGAGTAAACACCATACTTCCGGTTATGCAATTTTCTTCAAAAGCTTGCTGTCTCATCTTCATAGTACACAAAACTTATATATGAAGTTTCAACGCCATACCTCTTTTCGTTTTTGAGATATTCTGTTCACAGACAGACACAGCAAGATCAATGAACAAAAACATGTTTTTTGAGTTCAGGGGACTCTAAAACGTGAAGATCTGGTGAAAACTCAATTTCGAATTTTTGGGATGAATCCAATACTTTCTTTATCGTAAAAGGAAGTAAAAATAAACTACCAATCAAACGATTATTTTAGTGACAATACTTCGAGGAGCTTTACTTCAGCAACAATTTTTTCTGTAACTATTTTTTAATGATAAATAACTTGGATTTTAGTTTTAGAAAAGTTTTGATTGTTTGTAAAAATGTTGCTAGGATCGGTTACTATGAATACAATTCAAAGACCACTAGTTTTGCGAATTTATAATTTTAGTGTTAGGAGTATTTTTATTGGCCATTTTCAATAATTTAAAAGTTAAATTGTCAAGACGAATAGGACTCGAGGTCAAAATATTGCCGACAATTTTTGTTCTGTAGACTGTCTCGTTTCTGTTGCTTTAGAAAATAACGACTCGTGCAAGCACTCGTCATATTTTCGTCGCCACAGAAACTCATATCTGAACCGCAAAAATGATTGTCGGCAATATTTTGACCTCTCGTTCTATTATTACTGATAACGGAAGTCACGTGAAAATTTTTGATTGGCCCATTTTGTAATCTTTTTTCAACCACCTCTGATCGGCAGGGTTTGATCTTCCAAGAAACTAAATAAAATTGTTCCCCTTTAATGGCAACTTTTTGGCAATATAAGAGGAAAAGGGAAGCAATGAATTTTCCTGTCTTTCTTGCATGTGTTGTTGTCTTGTCTTCAGGTGATTTACTACTTCCTTTTACAATAAAGGAAGTATTGAATTCACCCTAATAATTCAAAATTGAGTTTTCAACAGATCTTCACGTTTTCGAGTCCTCGAACCAAAAAAACATGTTTTTGTTCATTGGTCTGGCTGTCCGTGTGTCTGTGTGTGTAGTGATGTAAATTACCCGGGTATTTATTTTTAGGGGTAAATACCCGGGGTATTCATTTTAATTATGGCATATATACCGGGTGTCCATTCTCAATGTCGAACATAGGCAATTAACATCTGTGCATTCACTCGTTCTTCATTGAAATAATTAATTTTTCTGTAGATAATTTTAACAGACGTTGACAGAAAATATCTGATTTAAGCCAACTAAATACCAATTTTTTGACAAATGCTATCGAACTTGGCATAATATATAAAATTCCCAAGTTTTAAATTAAAATTTTAAAATAAAAATCGCATCTTGAATATTATTATTGGTATCATTTGATGCGTAATAATTTTATCTTTCCATTGATACCATTACCTTCCCTGTAAGTTGAATTGGCGAGCAGGAATCGGCAAAAACGTTCAATACAATGTTATTCGCCTATGTTCGACTTTGAGAACGGACACCCGGTATATATATTGCAATGGTCTTTAGCCCTCAATTCAGCTCTGATTGCAGTACAAGCAAATAACAAATTAAATCACTAAAGCACAGAGTTGTAATAATGCAAGCATCTGAGAAAATTCACATAAATTGCCAAATCATAATAACACTGGTATAAATGGCCAATGACATTGATTGTATTTGAATAGGCACAGAAATATGGAAACTCAAGTTCCTTGTATTGGGTTTAGCAATATAATTTTAAGCATAATATAATAGATTTGGACAAACTAGAAGCCAAATCTAAATTAATTAGGAACTGGCACAAAAAGTTCAAGTTAGACACAGCTTAAAATAGGAAGCGTAGAAAGTAAAGTCATTAGAGAATGGATAGCAAATGAACATTTTAGAATAAAAGGTAAGAACAAGAATGACCAGAAAAATAAAGGCAAAGAACATAGAAATGCCAGTCTTGTCATTAATGACATGAAAATACAAGACTTGGGAATTTGAAGAGATTGCAGTGACAAGAAATTAGATAAAATTCAAATAACAGAAATCAGACAATATTGGTGGATTAAAAAACTAGTCAGTGTAGTGATAAACAATGGGCATTTAAGTGTTTTAAAAATCAAGTGAGTGGCGCATTAAAAACAATGATAAATGGACAATTCGAAAGACAATAATTTTAGCATGTAAGACATTGTAAATAAATAATCAAATTTGTTAATTTAGTTTTATAAGACATGTAATTGGATTTAGTTGAACTTCCTGCAGTTAAATTTATAGATGGTGTTTTGTCAATAACGACAAAAGATAGCAATTGTTCTAAATAAATTGGTTGAAAGTGCCTGTTTTTGCTCTACCTTTAATTTAAGAAATTTCATAGAAGGCATAAATCTATAAAAAAATAAATAGCACCATAGTGTCCAGCGTAGTGCAGTGTATCAGCACCATTGGAGGCAAAAGATTCCACTCACTTGAGATTTTTGCGCTCCGAGGCATCATCGGCAGGTCCGGGGTCGTGGGAAGACATAGGGTGTCAGGATTGTTCCGGCAGCTCCACACATCCGTCCAGAACACAACACAGCATTCCGAGCAGCCCGGGGAGTACAGATTCCAGCGAGATCACCACCAAAAGGGGTTCCGAGACTAAGCACGGAAGTGAGGTTAGTGAATTGTAAAATTTTGATCCGCGCGATCGGGATGAAAATTTGAGCATACCTTAATTACGACCTGGAGAACACGAATATCATAAAGGTTCTTGTGGATGGCGAGGTGTTTTCCCAGGATTTTCAATCAAAATCGTCAAGTGGAACATCCACAAAACAAAAGCAAGGTTAGGCGTCCTTTTAGAACGCACCAATGATAAAATTGCCTGAAAACAATAGAAGATAAGACGCTACTTGAAGGCGCATTTATTCAAAATCTTACCGTATAAAAATATGTTCATTTGATTGTTGTTAAGTCAATTGTACGCAAGCTAAAGCATAACTCGAACTTGTGAAAGATTTGACGTTTCAGAATAGCAACGGCGCAAAATGCCTACATTTTAGTTCACCTGTCTATTTTCCAGTGGCGTATCATAAAATTTTAACTTGCAAATTTAGGAACCCAAGACCTGAGATTTTGAGTTTTTATTTTTCATGTCTCTGTTTGTAAATGAGCTAGCGAAATTAGTAAATCAGATGAGTGGATTAAATAAAGGGCAAACTACCATAATATGATTCTCAATTTTGGCGTACCCAACAAAGAAGTTAATCAGTCAATTTGATTTTAGCAATTGGTAAAACTAAATTAAATATTGTGTGGTGACTCATTTTATTTACACTTTCAATTAAATTAATCATAACCTACAAATATACGTAAAGGGTCATTGCAATATATTCAACACTCTAGGCCTGTAGGCCTATGGGCTATGGCTAGTAATCTTGCTCTCCATTCCTTTCTATTTCTTGCACAATCCTCCCAATTTCTGATTTTTAACTCTCTTAGATCTTCCTGAATATCTTCCCACCATGTTCTTTTTGGCCTTCCTTTTCTATCTTTTCTTCCGATCTGCTGGTAGAATATTTGCCTTGTTGGTTGTTGTTCTTCTAACCTTGCGATATGTCCCAGCCATCTTAACTTGTTTCGTTTGACCACATTTACAATTCCTGTTTCTTGAAAAATTTCTTCTAACTCGGCATTGTGTCTTCTTCTCCACACGTTACCTTCCTTCACTCCCCCGTACATACACCTTAACACTTTCCTTTTCCACACTTCCAACTTGTTCCGATTTTCCTGCGTCAGTACCTATAGCTCACTACCGAATAGGACTGTTGGTCTAATCACTGATTTGTACAATGCAACCTTAACGTTTCGCGACACACTTTTTGACTGTAGCATTTTTTTATAAATTCTCATACACCTATACCCGGCCTCAGTACGATTCACTATTTCCTCCGTATTGTTACCATCATTTACTAACTCCACCCCCAAGTACTTTACCCTATTCATTTCCTTGAAATGGTATCGTTTGTCCCCGCTTGTGATGTTTAGATCTTCTCTAGATTGGTTTTGCTTTTTTCCCAATTTCATGTACAGTGATTTAGATTCATTTATCTTCATACCAAACTCTTTTGCGCTCCCTTCCAGGTTTCTAACTAAATTCTTCAACTCTTCTTTGTTTTTGGCAAGCAGGACCACATCGTCCGCGTATGCTATACATTGATATGAGTTTCTTAGCACGTTATATCTTGTATTAATTCTAATCTTTCTTATTATAACTTCTAGAATTGCGTTGAAGAGAATAGTGGATAGAGGGTCCCCTTGCTTTAAACCCGTGTTACTTTGAAATTCGCCAGATAGTTGTCCATTGTATTTAATTGTGTTAGTAGTTTTCTTTAGCGTCATGTTGACTAAGGATATTAGCTCATTTGGCAACTCTAGGTAAACCAGTGCTTTATAGATTTCTGACCTTAGTATTGTATCACTCCCCCAAGAAGAACAACTGTTAGTGCTAGGAGACTTCAATGCCCGCACCGGAAGCGAAATAATACCGGGAATTAAGCAAAGGTTCAACGAAGAGGTCATAAACGACAATGGAGAGCTACTGATTAATCTGTGCACACTAACCGAACTAAGAATAAACAATACATTTTTTAATCATAAGGAACAATACAAGATCACATTCGAAAACACGAGGACAAACATCAATAATTGACTACATATTAACCAACAGACAGCTGCACCCTACCCAAATCCAAGACATAAGAACTCTGAACTCAGCTAATATAGGAAGTGATCACAAACTACTACTCGGAAAAATAAAACTGGAAGCTAAATTACAACAAAAACCTGTAGTACCAGGAGTAGAAGATCACAAAATAAGAATAGAGTCGCTATGGGACGAACCTGTAAAATTGCTATACCAAAACAGACTTAAAGAGAAAATTGACAGACACCCGATAAACGAAATTGGGGATATAAACAATTGTTGGGAAATACTAAAAACAAATATTAAAGAAGCAGCCGTAGAAGCACTCGGTACCAGAACAGCAAACAAGATACACAAAAAGTTTAACAAGACACCCTGGTTCAATAAAGAAGTGAAACAAAAATGCGAAGAAAAGAAAAAAGCATACTTAAAGTACCGAGCATCAAGAACGATAGAGTCATACGAACAATATAAAACAGTACGAAATGAAACGACAGCACTGGTAAGACAGACAAAGGAAGAACATTGGGAAATATTCTCTAAAAGAATGGAAAAGGACTTCTACGGACTTCAGAAACAAATATGGAGGCTAGTCAGAACACAGAGAAAAGAAATTAATGAGCTCATACAGACTAAACATATAACAAAAGAAACCTGGATGGAATATCTTAAGGAACTATACAGCAAGCAAGACAGTATATTGGAACAAAACACGCCCGAAATAACAGTTAATGACAATGTAGTAGTAGAAGAAGCAGAGGTACAAGCAGCTCTCCAGCACTTAAGAAACAGAAAAAGCCCTGGTCAAGACAACATAACCAATGAGTTATTGAAATATGGAGGAAAACACCTCACTAGACAACTAACCAGCTTGATCAATAAAATTTTCGATCTCCAGAGAATACCAGACGAGTGGCGGATTAGCACCACGATTCTCATGTTTAAAAAAGGAGACAAAAAAATACCAGATAACTACAGGGGCATAAATCTTCTAAGCACAACCCTGAAACTAACAACTAAAATTATCACCAACAAAATAAATAGTATCACAACTCTGCAAGACGAACAGCAGGGATTCAGGACAGGAAGATCCTGTACAGACGCCGTATTCGTTATAAGACAAATAACCGAAAAGTCCATCGAATACAACAGGCCTGCCTACATGTGCTTTGTGGATCTGACAAAAGCTTTCGATCGAATTCAACTGAAAGCCATAATACACCTATTGTACGAGCTGAACATACCGTATAATATCATTAAAGTAATCGAAAACATCTACGCAGAAAACAAAATACAAGCTAAGGTCGATGGAGAATTAACCCAACCAATTTCAGTAGAAAGTGGTATTCGCCAAGGAGACTCATTAAGTCCGCTACTATTCAATATCGTTATGGACAAAATCATAAGGAAGGTGCGAAATATGAGAGGATACACAATGGGAAACCGTAATATCACTATTCTGTGTTATGCCGATGACGCAGTACTGGTTGCGGAAACTGAAGATGACCTGCAAAGGCTGCTGCACCGATTCAATGAAACAGCTCAATCGCACAACATGGTGATATCCGCTTCAAAAACAAAATGTATGACAACATCCAAAACGCCTCTAAGATGTAAGCTAGCTGTCGATGGAAAAATTATTGAACAAGTATCCAAATTCAAGTACTTGGGCGTAGAAATATCTGGCTACGGTGACGTCGAGACGGAAGTAAGACAGCAAGTGAACAATGCAACAAGGATAGCAGCATGTCTCAACAGCACAATATGGAAGAACAAATATATAGGGGTTGAAGCGAAATCAAGAATTTATAAAGCCACAGTGAGGCCAATAATGACATACACCGCAGAAACCAGGCCTGACACCTCAAAAATAAAAAGAATGTTAGAAACAAGCGAGATGAAAGTACTGCGTCGAGTTGTTGGGAAAACGCTATTGGACAGGGAGAGGAGTGAAAATATAAGGAGGACATGCAACGTAGAGAACATCAATGAGTGGACATTAAAAAGAAAGCATGAATGGAACGAGCACATAAATAGGATGGACGAAAAAAGAATAGTCAAAATAGCTAGAGACAAGTCGCCAATAGGAAACCGCAGCGTAGGAAGACCAAGAAAAAGATGGAGCGACAACCTAAGCAAAGAGTAAAGATAGGCAAAGTAATCGAAGAAAAAACAGGCATATGCCTAAGAAGAAGAAGGAAGAAGAAGAAGAAGTATTGTATCGTAGGCCTTTTTAAAATCAATGAAGAGGGCGTGTATAGTCTTTCCTTTCTTATCTAGTTTCTCTTGGATTTGCTTCATTATGAATAACTGATCTATGATTGACTTTTCTCTCCTAAAGCCAGCCTGGTAGTACCCAATTTTATTTTCCGTTTCCTCTTCCAATATTATCTTGATTATAAGTACTTGTCAAGACTTTGTAAATTACTGGTAGCAGGGATATGGGTCGGTAATTTTCGGGTAGCTGTTTGTTACCTTTTTTGTGGATTGATGTTACGACTGCCATTTCCCATTCCTTGGGCATAATTTTTTCTTGCCATATTCTGGTTATGAGTTCGTAAACCTTCTGCCGTACATGCTTTCCACCATAAAAGTTCTATTGGTAGCCCGTCGTTCCCTGGACTTCTATCATTCTTCATTTTATCCATAATATTATTTGTTTCTTCTACGTCAGGTACCCTTAAAGCTGTGTCATTATTACTCCTATATAGCCGATCCTGTCCTATCCCATCCTCACCTTGTTCCGTTTCTAATATTTTTTTAAAATGGTCCACCCACATGTCCTGTATCTCCCTTTCTTCTGAAATAACTTCCCCTACACCGTTCCTAAAACATATTGGTTTACTTTTACAGCCTTCTTTGACCTCTTTTAGTCCTCGATAAAACTCCCTTATCTTCTTCCTTTGATGGTTTTCGTCCAACTTTTTGATTTTCTTCTGCATGTCTTCTCTTTTTTTAGCCCTACATATCTCTTTTGCTTTCCTGGTGGCTTCTTTATATACTCTTTGTGTTTCTTCTGTGTCCTCTTTCAGCATTTCCATCCTCGCTTTCTTCTTCTCTTTTACTGCCTCTCTACAGTTTTCATCAAACCAGTTCTTTTTTCTTTCTTTGCTTGTACTGGCAGGATTTGTGCTCCTTGCTTTATTGTTTCTACAATCGCTTCCCACCTGTCAGTTATAGATAATTCCTGGTCCTCGTTGCTTAAGCCCTGGTTAACCACTTCTTCGTAGCACTTCCGCACTTCTTCTGATTTTAGTGCTTCCATATTCCATCTTGCCTCCTTCTCCTTTTTCCTCTGCATAACAGTTGGGACTACTTGCCTTATTCTCGCTTTTATCAGGAAATGGTCTGAGCTGGTGTTTGCTCCTCTGTACACGCGAGCATCTTTGATACAGTTGGAGTGTTTCTTTTCTATTAGTATGTGATCTATTTGATTATTCACCTTCCCATCTGCTCTTCTCCATGTTACTTTATGAATGTTCTTGTGCTTCAATTGAGTCGTTTTGATAACCATATTATTTCTTGCCGCAAACTCTATTAACTTCTGCCCATTATCGTTGGTTAGCTTGTGTAGGCTTTCTTTACCGGCTATTGGAATGTTTCTTTCTTCTCTGCCTATCTTCGCATTCATATCCCCCAACAGAATTTTAACATTGAAATTTGGAATGGCACTGTACGTTTTTTCTGCTTTTTCATAAAATTCCAGTTTCTTTGTTTCCTTCGCTACCTCTGTTGGCGCATGAAGTTTAGTAGGCTAAACTTCCTGTATTTCCATTTTATCCTTAGGTAGCTTATTCTTTCTGTGACAATCTTATAGTCCACAATTACATGTTTCAATTACTCTTTTATGAAAAATCCTGTCCCAACCCTGTTTTGAACTCCTCCTCCATTAATCCATATATAATTATCCAGTAGCATTACGTTTTGTCCTTTGATATTGCTCTCTTGTATTGCCAGGATGTCTAAGTTACATTCTTTAGCTACTGTAATCAATTGCTTAACCGCTCCTTCCTTATTTAAACCTTGTACATTTGCTGTTGCTAGTGTTAGATACCCACGTCGGTCCGTCCTTTTTCTTTTTCTTTAGTTTTTTGGCTTCTTTTTCCTCCCTTTTCTGACCAGCTTCGCCCCTTTATAATCCCACTCCCATTCTTTTCCGCCCACTGTTATCTTCTCATATTGGGCTTTAACTGTCTTACCCCTCTCCCTTTTTTGCTAGCTCATGGATGGTTTTCTGCATAGACCTTTCCTCGATTGTGAGGTCATTGTTAATATATATTTCTTTCCCTTTCAATTTATTTTTGTTCTTCATCACCAAGTTCTTGTCCTCCCAATTACAAAATTTCACCAGGGTCATGCCATTTCCTTTCGCCTCATTGATCTTAAAAGCCGCAGTTGGCGTCACCTTCGCTCCTATCTCTTTTGCTAAAAATTCTTCCACGCCCTCTTTCACCTCTCCTTGCTTAAATTCTTTCCCCTTTATTATTACGTTATTCTTCCTAAATATGGCATTATGTCAACTAAATATGCTTATTAAATTAACGTTTTTGTAGGGTTATCTCTTTCTTACTCACGTATTATGTGCTTTTGTTAATGCTACCTCATTGCTGTTACAGTCAGACTTCGCCGTTCGCGGCTTTGCAGTTCGCTGATTTGATTTTACGCGGGGCACCTTTGTGCTCCCTTTTCTTTGCCGTTCGCGCATATTTGCTTTGCCGTTCGCGGATGGAATTGCCCACGTTAACTGTTTCAACTTTCACACACTAACGGCCAGTCTTATGAAGGCCACTAATCTGACGTTAACTTTAATTCGCTGTTAAAATAAACAAAAGCGCCTAAAAATGTGTTTACTAATGAATAATATTTCATAAGCGCCCACGTTTTGATGAGCTTTTGTTTATTTTAACAGCGATTTAAAGTTAACGTCAGGTTAGTGACCTTCATACGACCGGACGTAAGTAAATAAAGCAGACGTATGTGGTTTATGTCATACAAACCTAAATGACATTATTTATCAGGAACTTGTAAACACACTTATCGAGCCTATTTCTTTAAATCTCTTACCAAATCGAACCTGAAATAAATTGTAAAATTATAACTTGAATAAACAAATGGACATTCGAGCTCTAGATTCAAGTGGCAGACTTATGTTATGTATGGAATTTTAGTTCAAGCTTTGCTGTCTGCTGAAAATTCAATTGAGTTTAATTTTTAAAACACGGAAAACCATGTCACCAAAGCGTAAAGTTTCTGCTTCAGATTTGCCAGACAAAAAACGCAGAAAAGTTTTGGGTTTTTGAGGTTGCATAGTATAAATAAATCTAGTTAATGGAACCTAACCCCGTTTTTATCATTTATGTGTTTACTTGCGCATCGCGGTTTTTGCGCTTCGCGGCATTCTTCTGGAACGTAACCCCCGCGAACGGCGAGGTCTGACTGTATATGTAATTATTGTTCCATCGGTATACAACATTGTTTATATAATTTTGTGATTTTCTTTGCCTTATTAAGATTGCTTCTTAATATGTATATAAGTATGTTTATTATAAAGTCGGAAAATAATGTACCAACAATATAAATCATCCCGATCTTCGGAGTCAGAGCCATCGCCATTTTTTTGTGAATTCTGACAGGCGCAATTTATTGCGTCTCTGTTTACTTCCATAAACTTCGCAGCCAATGTTTTTTCCTGATTAATTTACCTGGGTGAATGCTTTTTCAATGTTCCATTTAAATTGTTATTTTACATAAAATATTCCAGTGCATTTATATGTAGTTTACTGATCAAGATAACATTATTATGTGAGTAAAAATTAGCTTAGCTTTCTAAATATTACAAATTTGATTAATACCCAGTTTTTAGGTATTTACCTAAGGCAGGGGTAAATACCCAGGTAAATACCCATTTATAAATACCCTACCCACTGGGTATTTACCCGACCCACATCACTATGTGTGTGAACAGAATATCTCAAAAACGAAGAGATATGACGCTGAAACTTCATATATAAGTTTTGTGTACTATCTACAGGGTGTTTGTAGATTGCTAGACAGCTCATAACTTCGTTAATAATAGAGATATCAAAAAAAAACTTTTTTTTGTTTTAAGTGCCAGTATACAACCTAAAAATTGACGTAAATCAATTTAAGCCATGGCCTCCAATTTTTGCGCAGTGATACACGACTTTGGTTTTTTAATGGAACACCCTGTATAGTTTTAGATATTTGCAAGCAGCGCTAAAGGTGCTTTATGATAGCATTTTTAAATTCAATTTAGGAACCAAGTTGTGTATCACTACGTAAAAATAGGAGGCCATGGCTTAAATTGGTTTACGTGAATTTTTAGGTTGTATACTGGCATTTAAAACAAAAGAAAGTTCTTTTCAATATCTCGATTATTAACGAAGTTACGAGCTCTCTAGCGATCTACAAAAACCCTGTATATGCGTTAGCAAGCTTTTGAAGAAAATCACATAACCTGAAGTAGAGACCTGCGCGGGTCCAATATATAGGACCCGTACCCGACCCGCGAACCGCAATTTCTGAAATTTTAAACCCGCACCCGACCAGCGAACCGCAATTTTCAAATTTTTATACCCGCACCCGACCCGCGACCCGCCGTTTCAAACCCGCACCCGACCCGCGACCCGCAAGTTTTGCACTTTTAAGCCGCACTTGACCCCAAATTCGAATATTAGACCAGCAACTTGCTTCATATAGAATGTATACACAATAAAAAAGTTATTTTCACACTTCGGCGGTAAAATTATTATTAATATATTTTTTTTTATACACAAACAAAATTTATGTTGAAGAAATGAAGTTATACCCGACCCGCGACCCGCAGTTTCAAATCCGCACCCGACCCGCTACCCGCAATATTGATATAAATCCTACCCGCAACCCGACTCGCAATGCGGGTAACCCGCGGGTACCCGACCCGATGCAGGACTCTAACCTGAAGTATGGTATTTACTAGGGATGTCGGCGGGTACCCGGGTACCTGGGTCGACCCGGGTAATAGTCAACCCGGGTATATTTTCAGGACCCGGGTACCCGACTAGTAAATTATGTAATCTCTAGTAAGTGAGCCTTTTTCGGAGAAGATGATAAAAACTTAAAAACAGTAGGAATAAACTCTAGAAAAACATAAGCATGCAGTAATAACCAGAATCACCCCATCCCATACTACATAGTGTTTCTTGTTTCATATAATAAATCCCCTTCACGGAAATATTCAATCCGTCAATAGTACCATTCAATCGCGTCAGTATGCGATGAAGTAACGTAAACATCCTCTGTGTGATTTTGATGGGAGAGTAAATACTATTACAATGTAGTTCAGTTTAAAACTCGCGACGTAACGAATGTTCCGATGTACGCTAACATTTTTTAAATATATTTCGGGTACTCTCGGGTATCCGGGTACTGTTTTCGGTTACCCGGGTTTGATTTTAGACCGGGTACGACATTCCTAGTATTTACTCTTGTGATTTTTCGATTTTCTCAAAAACAACTTTTAACGATTTGTTTCAAACATTACATTTTTTAATGTGTATTGTTGTGAGATGGGTGATTTTCCTGTTGAATACCTCTAAAATGGGGTTCTTTTGTTTTTTTGGTTTCTTTATATAATGTAGGTAATAAGGAAGCTAAAAACAAATTTTTGATTAATTATAAGATCACTGTAGAAGAAAGTTGTGTGTGTGTATCACACCAATTTTTTTTTAAACAGGGGCTTAATGGAAGAACAGGTGTGTGCTGCAGTAACTGATTTGGGTCCCTGAAGTGTCCGGAACTAGGTTAATTCATTTACTTGTTATTGATTTATTTTGTTCTTAATTATGTAACTATGGAAACGAGTAAATTATTAATATTATACACAAGAAAAGCCAATTTGATAACAAAATATGTTGACCTTTAAAACACATAAAAAACAATAAAGAAAACAACAGAAAATGTGATTTCTAAACACAACTGTGAACTAAGAATGGACGACCTACGTGCGATAGCTATCAGATAAAAAAACTCGAGTGACAAAAATATCGTGGATTTTCTACATAGGAGTTAAACATAAATAACATGGGGGAAAATTCAAATAAATGTCCATTTAATTCTCAACGTACTTTTGATTTAAGTTACAAAACAACACAAACCAATTAATGGGCACAGGCATCATTGTTATGACAGCACTGTATAATTTTGTTTTACTATGGTTACTGTGTAGATTGTTGGTGTTGCTATATTGTTTGCTGTACTGCTTAGCAACGTTATAAGCTCCTCGTGGGCCAATAAAGAAGCGTATGGTTCTAAAATAAAATAAATATGACTATTCAATTCACGTGTCATCTGTCAAGAAGTGACCAATGAAAATCCATAATTTGACGTTTCTTGACCAATCAAAAAAATATCAGTGGATATATCTTCCTAGAAGGTATTCAAGTGACTATTTTAAACAAATGTGATTGTTATTAGAAAAAGTCAATATTAGTGTTCTGTTACTATAGAAATTGCGTAGTTTGTTGCTAGATTTACTGAAAACTCATTAGAAAAAGTAGTTTGGTTCATTGAATAGTCCCTCGCATCCCATTCTTAGTCACAGTTAAGTAGAATATTTTTGCGGTGGACATTCGTGATACCACAGCAAAAATATTCGACATAACTTTGACTACTCATGGTATTATAAGTGATTATCTGTAATTTGCTAATTCTGATAATACCTATTTGTTTCAGGTGTTACAATCTCGGAAGTTCCTATAATCGTATATTACTGAGCGAAAAAGTATTACTGCTCAAGCCGACATTAAACTACCTATGATGACCACTAATCAAGGAACAGCAGATAATAATTTCTCTAGTTCAACAGCAACTTCACCAAATACGAGTATATTAAGAGACTTCGATGGCAATGAAGATATTAAAAAATTTTTTATCATTGAAGAAATCATTGAAAGCAGTAATGACATTAGCGATTATTCGGAAATTGATATTAAATATGAGATTGAAATTAAAGACCAAATTGATATGACCCAAAATTCAACAGCACAGAATTTGATTACACCTACGAAGACTCATACAGGCAAAAAACTTTATTCTTGTTCTGTTTGTGAATATAAAACTGCCCAGAAAACTAATTTAGTTCGCCATATAAAAACTCATACAGGCGAAAAACCTTTTTCTTGTTCTGTTTGTGAATATAAAACAGCTAATAAAAATGATTTAGTCACACATATGAGGACTCATACAGGTGAAAAACCTTATTCTTGTTCTGTTTGTGGATATAAAACTGCCCAGCAAACTAATTTAGTTCGCCATATAAAAACTCATACAGGCGAAAAACCTTATTCTTGTTCTGTTTGTGAATATAAAACAGCTAATAAAAATAATTTAGACACACATATAATAACTCATGCAGGCAAAAAACCTTATTCTTGTTCTGTTTGTGAATATAAATCTGTCAAGAAAAATAGTTTAGTCGAACATATGAGGACTCATACAGGTGAAAAACCTTATTCTTGTTCTGTTTGTGAATATAAAACTGCCCAGAAAAATCATTTAGTCAGACATATAAAAACTCATACAGGTGAAAAACCTTATTCTTGTTCTGTTTGTGAATATAAATGTGATGAGAAAAATAGTTTTGTCAATCATATGAGGACGAATACAGGTGAAAAACCTTATTCTTGTTTTGTTTGTGGATATAAAACTGCCCAGAAAAATCATTTAGTCAGACATATAAAAACTCATACAGGCGAAAAACCTTATTCTTGTCTTGTTTGTGAATATAAAACTGCTTATAAAAATGATTTAGTCATACATATGAGGACTCATACAGGTGAAAAGCCTTATACTTGTTTTGTTTGTCGATATAAAACAGCTAGGAAAGGTACTTTAGTCGCACACATGAGGACTCATACAAGCGAAAAACCTTATTCTTGTCTTGTTTGTGAATATAAAACAGCTTATAAAAATAATTTAGTCACACATATGAGGACTCATACAGGTGAAAATACTTATTCTTGTTCTGTTTGTGGATATAAAACTGCCCAGCAAACTCATTTAGTCACACATATAAAAACTCATGCAGGCAAAAAACCTTATTCTTGTCTTGTTTGTGAATATAAAACAGCTTATAAAAATAATTTAGTCACACATATGAGGACTCATACAGGTGAAAAACCTTATTCTTGTTCTGTTTGTGGATATAAAACTGCCCAGAAAAATCATTTAGTCAGACATATAAAAACTCATACAGGCGAAAAACCTTATTCTTGTTCTGTTTGTGAATATAAATCTGTCGAGAAAAATAGTTTTGTCGATCATATGAGGACTCATTCAGGTGAAAAACCTTATTCTTGTTTTGTTTGTGAATATAAAACAGCTTATAAAAATAATTTAGTCGCACATATGAGGAGTCATACAGGCGAAAAACCTTATTCTTGTCTTGTTTGTGAATATAAAACTGCTTATAAAAATGATTTAGTCAAACATATGAGGACCCATACAGGTGAAAAACCCTATTCTTGTTTTGTTTGTCGATATAAAACAGTTAGGAAAGATACTTTAGTCGCACACGTGAGGACTCATACAAGCGAAAAACCTTATTCTTGTCTTGTTTGTGAATATAAAACAGCTTATAAAAATGATTTAGTCACACATATGAGGACTCATACAGGTGAAAAACCTTATTCTTGTTCTGTTTGTGGATATAAAAGTGCCCAGAAAAATCATTTAGTCAGACATATAAAAACTCATACAGGCAAATAACCTTATTCTTGTTCTGTTTGTGAATATAAAACAGCTAAGAAAGGCACTTTACTCGCACATATGAGGACTCATACAGGCGAAAAACCTTATTCTTCTTCTGTTTGTGGATATAAAACTGCCCAGAAAACTCGTTTAGTTAGACATAAAAACTCATACTGGCGAAAAACCTTATTGTCGTTCTGTTTGTGAATATAAAACAGCTTATAAAAATGATTTAGTCAAACATATGAGGACTCATATAGGTGAAAAACCCTATTCTTGTTCTTTTTTTGAATATAAAACAGCTTTTAAAAATGATTTCGTCAAACATATGCTGACTCATACAGATGAAAAACCTTATTCTTGTTCTGTTTGTGGATATAAAACTGCCCAGAAAACTCATTTAGTCACACATAAAAACTCATGCAGGCAAAAAATTTTATTCTTGTTCTGTTTGTGAGTATAAATCTGTTTTTAATCTGTTTTTTTATGTTTTCTAAAAACGCTTTGAGCGATTTGAATGAAAGCTTACAGTTCATTTATAACTTGATGAGGTCTCTTTTGGACCTATTACAGTTGATGTAGTAATTTCAGGGGCCTGCCCACGGGGCATATCGATTAGGTTCTTTCACAAAAAAGTAATTCCACGAAATTGTTTGCAATTTTGATATATTTTTTTAATAAAGCAACTAAAAATGCAACTCTTTTCGTATCTCGCTTTGTTTTCAAGAAAAAAATTTAAGCCTAGATTTTTGCACAATGCTGAACCTGTTAAGACAAAAAATAAAATGTTTCAATATCTAAAAACCCCTTAGCCGATTTTAGTGAAACTTTGAAGGTCTACTGGTGTTATTAATGATCATGCACTTAGATTTAAACTATTTATTCTAGGGGCGGCTTGGATTTTTTAAAAACTTTAATACTGTATCTCAGAAATAAAGCAATTCTGGACCCATGTTTATTAGGACTTTTTTGTTTGTGTTTAAATGGTGCAGGGGAGAAAGGCTATGACTGCATCGCTGCCGTCCACATAGGAAAATTAACCGTTTTTTACCATTGACACAAATTTTTACATTACACAGGCTGTTAGATTAATTTTCCAATCTTAAATGATTTGATTATTTTTGGCTAGTACCTTTCTGTGCATCACCAAATAATTTGCGAATGCAAGCTCGTGTACTTCATATGCCATTGAAAATTTAATCTTAAACACATAACTGCAACACGTTTTTAATTGAATTTTTATGTATGTTTTTAATATAGGAAAACCACAACTAACTTGACTTTGAGTTAGGACTTTCTTGCTTAGTAGAAAGATACAAAACAGTGCATGATATACATAAAGTCAAATAACTCAAAATCGCAAATTTTGCAGATAGGACCTTTTTCCTTAGGAGGACAGCATTTATACTATTCAAATTCTCCTTCGTGGAATTATATTTCAGTTCAAGTTTCAAAAACTTTTGTTTTTGATTCAAGTAATTTATGTTATTTGCAGCCTCTTGAAAATTATATTTTTTCGACAACCGCCAATCGCTATCAATGCGCAAAGTTTGCCATTTTTTAACGTGTTAGAAAATGAGATATTTATTTACGTTACCATTGACGACTTGAAAAAATGCATTTCGCGCACTAGAGCGCCAAAAATTTTCGCGCGCGAAATATAATTGATATTCTTGTTTGACGGTTGTAGAAAAAATATTGTTTGTATGATGTGCGCGAAGTGTTTTTGTGCGTTTGAATTACTTTTTTGACTCGGCTTGCGCCTTGTCAAAAAAGTGGCATTCTCACGCACAAAAACACTCACTTCGCGCACTTAATACAAAAATTACTATTATTTCTATCAAAGAAAGTTTTTGTAAGTGATAAAATAGTTCCTAATAATAATAACTATACTATTACAAACCACGCCGATGTATTTGAATTCACTAACTTTTAAAATTTTTCAGTATTGTGTATAACCAATTCATTGTTAGAAATGTTACCAAACTATTACTTCAAAAAACTAATTTTTAAATTTTGTGTGTAGGTACAGGGTGTTCCCAAATAAGCACTCAAACCAAAACACATGAAAGGAGCCAATGAGTTAACACAGTTTCTGAAGTAATTATGAAAACCAGTTTATGAATTTCTGAATTAAAAATTATTAAAGTTTTACCTAAAAATGGAGTGCGTCACTGCTTTCTAGTTTTACTATGGTTGCCCTATTAATTGCTGATAAAACTATTGTTGATAACCATAGCAACATTACAAAGTTCTTGTGACTTTTGAACGTATTTCCTTAGCAACTATATCTTTTTGAAAGTTTGCTCGTTTAGGTCAGATAAAATAGATATTTATGCATTAAGGGAGATACGAATATGTTTTCTCCCTGAGGTTGACATGTGTTACAGACCGAGGGCCTCTGACCCGAGGTCTGTAAGTCAACCGAAGGTAAAGAACATGAAGATCTTCCGTGGTGCATACAATATTTTATCTACTAGCATATTCGTAAAAATATTGTGAAATTTCAAAATGTCATAATGACATTTAAAATTAGAATATGTAAGTCACATCAAGGATTTCCTCATTGTATGGTTGCTAAGACATTAATTGTAGTTGCATTGTTACCATGAGTTTGAGGGAGAAATAATTTGACAAGTCCCTTGGAAGTTATATAGATATTTATGCATTAAGGGAGATATGAATATGTTTTTTCCCTGAGGTTGACATGTGTTACAGACCGAGGACCTCTGGCTCGAGGTCTGTAAGTCAACCGAAGGTAAAGAACATGAATATCTCCCGTGGTGCATACAATATTTTATCTACTAGCATATTCGTAAAAATAGTATAAAATTTTAAAATGTCATAATGACATTTAAAATTAGAATATGTAAGTCACATCAAGGATTGCCTCATTGTATGGTTGCTAAGACGTTAATTGTAGTTGCATTGTTACCATGAATTTGAGGGAGAAATAATTTAACAAGTCCCTTGGGAGTTATAAGTAGCTTTTCATATTTTGTTTCTATGACGAAAATGTACAATATCATGTTGCTAGTAGATAAAGTAGCTTTTCATATTTTGTCTCTATGACGAAAATGTACAATATCATGTTGCTAGTAGATAAAGATTTTTTAATCAAATTTCATAATAAAAAATATAAATTTTTTGGGACAATTCCCCTTTATCAGGATGTTGCAATTTCTGGGACACCCTATATATTTATAATGGTTATTATTGTAATATAGTATGATATGGTATTAGTGTCATGTAATTAGAACTGTTATACTTTATATTAGCATAAGATACATGTAAAAATTAGCAGCAGCTTTTGAAAAACTGAAATTAAATCTTTGATAAAGGGACCTCGGTAGGCGAGCGACGATTGCCGTTGCAGCCGAGGTCACAGTGCAAATCATGGAGCGCTCGAGCCGGAGCGCTTGGGAGTTCAACTCCCGGCACGGGCGGTCTAGATCTGCACTTAATTAAGGTTTAGGTGTAAGTGACGGCCCGCGCCCCCTGAAGTAATGCGTGAACAGTTTCGGGGGGCAACGGTAGTAGTTGGGGAAAAAGAAAAAAAATCTTTGATAAAAACGTTTTTCTGTTTCCTGGCATCTGAAAGAATGGATACAAAATAAATGTAATTTGTTTTCCTTAAACTAAGGTTGCCCGTTAGGGGTTAAATGAGGTAGGTAGGTAAGTTATCAACCGTATGTTTTTGTGTTAACCGATAGTCGTATTACACACGTTTTATGCAAGATAAATGATTGAAAAAAATACTATTATAAAATTATAAATGGAATAGTTCAGTTTGGCGAGCCGTAACACTGGTTGAAAATCTGTGGGCTTTCTTAATACCCCATATGTAGTATTTTTAATTTTGTGCTAAACAGTTCAGCAGTTTTATAAACTTACCATTAGAGCTTACAATACCGGTATTTTGATATTAACGTATTTCTATAAAAATATTTATTACAGTTAAAAATGAAATATGTCTCATAATGTGACCAATAAATCAAAATATTTATTCCGAGTATTTTTAGTTAAACAAATTATAGCATAAGTAATTTAAACATATTTTACTTATTACACATACCATAACCCCTTGGAGGTCATGGATACAAAAAACTTTGCTGAGCACAGAAAAGGAAACAATGACGGTTCCGTTTGGAACCATTTCCTAACAGAAAAAATCTTGTGTGATACACGCACACAACTTCCTTTTACAGTGATCTTATAATTAGCACTCACTTCACGCAAAAATTTGATTTTTAATTTTTAAGCATTTGTCAAAAATTTTCAAAAATTACAAATTCTGCAAAAACGGTACAAAATAAATCGTTAGTTGAAGAGACACATTTTCTCTAAAATTTTAAGCTGAATTCAAAAATGTAATAATATACCGGGTGTTCTATTTAAAATAGGAGTTAATAAAAAGAAATATTAAAAAAACAAATGAAACCCATTTTAGAAGTATTCAACTGGAAAATCACCTATCTCACATCAATACACATTCAAAATGTAATAAAAATGTGAATTTTGAACAAAATTGTTAGAGCCGTTTTTGAAAAAATTGAAAAAACTGAAAAATCACAAGAGTAAACACCATACTTCCGGTTATGCGATATATTCTTCAAAAGCTTGCTGTCGCATCTACATAGTACACAAAACTTATATATGAAGTTTCAACGCCATACCTCTTTTCGTTTTTGAGATATTTTGTTCACAGACAGACAGACCAATGAAAAAAATATGTTTTTAGCATTCAGGGTACTCTAAAACGTGAAGATCTGTTGAAAACACAATTTCGAATTTTTGGGGTGAATCCAATACTTCCTTTATTATAAAAGAAAGTAAAAAGTGCGAATCCTCTAACAGTGACGGACAAAGTGCTTCGAGTCAGCCGAAACTATTAATTACGAGTAATTTTAAAAACAAAAACAATAAACTTCCATAAGTGCTCGTACGCATGACCACTCGCGATGGCCTGTCTTAATATTTTCATTAATTTTTATGACATAAGAGAGGGTTTGAGTGCAAGGGGATTTAAAGATATACCAAAATCTTCACTCACAAGAAGAAATATATAGCTAGGATATAGGAAGATTATTAAAGAAACTATAGCTAATTAAATATTTAACTTGAAATCTGTAGGTAAACGCCTCAGTATTACCTTTGATGAATGGATATCTATTCGTAATTGGTGCTCTATAAATATTAACGTGCACTCTGCTTGGCGAACTTTGTGGAATATCAGATTAGTACGTGTAATCGGATCCAAGCCAGCAGAAAAGTGCTTAACACTTGTGGAAGAAAAATTAAATGCTTTTGGTTTAGATATTTCTAGTGACAGTTGGTGTAACCACTGACGGTGGATCGGTTATGGTAAAATTAGGGAAAATTATAGATGCTTAACGTCAGCAATGCTTGGCACATGATAGAAATTTAGCAATTACGGATGTTCTGTATGAGTCAACCGCTAGTGTAGATGATTTTTCCTAGCTTTCTTGGTTTTCTTTTGTTGGTTCTACGTTTGGCTTTCAGTGGCGCCTTGAACTGTTCTGGTGATACAAAATTACTGTTGCAATTGAATGGTCCAGCAACAGCATCATCGTGTGATACCATATTACCTGCGCCAATATTAGACTGGACTGGAATCAGGCTGGCTGGAATCCGATCGAGCTGTCACTGTGCTGGGCCAGAAATCATCACTGGAGAATATATCCCTGTAAAGGGGGCATATTCCAGTTTTCTGGAAGGCTTTAGTTATGTTGGAAATAGTACGTTGGGTACGTGGCTAAAAAAGCCAAAAAGCTGCACTTTTTGATTGGAATGTGCCACTTTCTGTAGTCATAGTTGATACCAAAAGATAACTTTCCAGATACGAAGCCACTTGAAAATCTGTGTAGAACACCAAAATGGCGGCTATTAAAGATGGCGCTGTATTGGCGCACTAAATTTTTTTATATCTCAGCTCCTAATGGTCGTATTTCGATTTTCTTTGTTTTGTATCATAGCTTTTGTGAAGGGGAAACTTTTTTGTCTATATACATTTATCTCTACACCTTAAGGGTTCTGCACAATTTTCAAAAACATGAAAATTTTATTTTTCTCACGAATTTCATTGATAAGTAAGTTTTTAATTGTGCTCAATATCCCTTTTTTCCTCCACAAAAAAGAGATTATGTACTTATATGGGGTTCCGTATATGTCAAGAAAGATTTGTTTTCATAAACAACATTGATTTTAATTATTTTGAAAACATTTTTTTTCTCCAACCACACGAATAAGACGCCATATTGTCGAATAATTTTGTATAAAAAGTAAGTCATTTCGGGATGTTCACCAATTACCTTGGCAACCGTACACTTTTCGATTCATATTTGCACTAGTACAAAAATGGTCGCAAGATAGGGTTTTACATGGTAAATTTTAAATAAAAAACAAACGCTTCGGCAATATTCGGCAATCGCCGTCGTTATTGTTTAATTTTCCCGTATAGTTTTTGTTTATTTGCGCCATGACAGTTCTACAATATAACCTACAATGTTTGATTCTAAATAATAAGTCATATTACCGAATTTATGAGTAGTTGGAGAAAAAATAGTATGTTTCATTCGTGCAAAAAATGCGTTTTCGGGACGCGTAAGACTCGCCGGACTCCGCTGCGCGTCGTCCGGCGATCTGTCTTACTTGTCCCGAAATCATGCATTTTTTGTACTAATGAAACAAATAACTATTACATTAAGGCAACAAGCTTCTACAAACAAAAAACGACTAAATACTTATGTACTTATGTACTTATATGGGGTTTAGTATATGTCAAGAAAGACTTGTTTTCATAAACAACATTGACTTTAATTATTTTGAAAACATTTTTTACATTAAGGCAACAAGCTTCTGCAAACAAAAAACCACTAAATACTTAGAAATACTCATGTAAATTAACTGCTTCTACACAGCTCTTATGATTCTAGATCACGCAATCATCTTCGAATTCATTCCTAGAACAAGATAATTATTACTTATACAGGGTGTTCCTAAATAAGTGTCGTAACAGAACACTGTAGATTCCTCATGAAAAAAGGAACACTTTTTCGTCTTCTATGTTTCTTTCCGGGCTTTCGTTTTCGAGATACAGGGTGTCAAATTTTTTACAAAAGCTGGTTCATTGCGGTTGACACCACATACGTTATCGGAAAAAAAACTAAGTTACCATTGAAAACCAATTACCTTAGAACTGTCAAGAGTCTCAAGTTAATTAATTGTCATGCTGTTGAGTGTTTTTTTTTTGTTTGTAATTGTTTAAAATTGTTAACAGTGTGGTAAAAATGGAAGGTTTTACTAATAATGAATACACTGACATGATCAAAATTTACGGTGAAACGTTTAGCAAAATGTTTGTTTTTGTTCATAAAAAGGTTGACTTTAGAGCAATGAACCAGCTTTTGTAAAAATTTTTGACACCTTTTGTATCTCGAAAACGAAAGCCCGGAAAGAAAAATGGAAGACGAAAAAAGTGTTCCTTTTTTCATGAGGAATCTACAGTGTTCTATTGCGACACTTATTTAGGAACACCCTGTATTTTATTATTATATTAAGGCATGGGGTCAACAAAGCAATATAATCTTGAAATTTCAAAACGAATTTAAAAATAATCAATTAAACCCATACCTTTTATTGTATTTATTGCTGCATTGTCGATCCCCAGTGCAGTTCGTGCAAAGTAGCGTGCATGAAACCTTGACCTTTGAACAGGAGCATCGTGTACGGCATCCGAAGCAACTACACTGAATCAATTCTCTGCAGGCTGTCATAATAGAGGGAAGAGAAGTCCAAACCGGCGTCCACTCCCTAGCCACCATGGTCCATCCCCATCCTTCTAGCCCTGGAATGTTGTCCAGCACTGAGCACGCACGACCCCAAACTTGTCTTGCCTGGTATGTTAAACGAAGACAATGCTGCCTTAGTGCCTCTTTTGTTGGGGACAGACTTTGTAGACTGCGACTGTTTGAAGTAAAAAAGAAGCTTTCTAACATGTTTAATGAGAAATCTTCTGCGTCTTTGTAGTAAAGCAAAACAGTAAATTTCTAGAGAACTTGAAAAGTCTGGTCAGAAATAGACTGTTGTGGTAGGGAGATAGCTTGGAAGGCTTCAGCAGCTTCAGGAAATGATTTCCACACTTTCCAGGTAGTCTGTTTCCCTTTCATTGCAAATGATGACGTTACCTCTGATCCAGTGAATGCATGAAATTGTCTCAATGTAATAGCTTTATGTTCACCCATACTTTCAAACATGGCATTAAAGCTTATGTATCTCTGACCCTTCCCAGCACCAAAAAGAATCCACATCTCCCCGCAGTTTTCAGAATGTGAAAGAAAGAGATTGCCAAAACTACAGTATCTACTGTGCAAATAATAACTTTGTTGGCTCCATATTCAACAGAGAAAAATCTTGTCGTCTGCTTCTTCCTGTTGCCTAAATTGTACTCCGTGAATGGACGTTTCATCTGGCCGAAATGAACGAATGATGCCATCAATCTCAGTAGTACTGGTGTGCGCCCAATCAAACTTCAAAAATGCATGTTCTCCAAGTAACTTGTAGAGTTCCATCTTATTCTGATGGCACTAGAGGAAGTCATTCCAATTTTTTGGTAGCATATTTCCTTGTGCTACTTGGCGACGAAGACCAACGCCTCTCTTATCTCTCACACGTTTCTTTGGACAAGTTTTTGAGTACTATATATCGCAAGAATTGTGTATTCTGTTTGCATGATATCTCTCAGCATCATTCGAAACTCTGTTTTTAAATTCCGTATAACAGTATTCTCCAAAAGGTTGGGATGTTTTGGGTGGAAGCGCATGTGCTAGTGCTGCTGTATCGTAAATGATTGTATCGCAGAATCCTTTGAATTGTGGTGGATCAACGGCTTTTTTCCAGGATTTTAAGTAGCTGATATTTCTGACATAATCGCAGAACCCCATTTGAGGAAAGCGAAGGTGGGGCACTGGTATTTTCATATTCAAAACACTTGTCCAAATCCAAATTTCTGTTTTGCCTTACAATGAAAGCCCTAGAGAAAAACTTAACAGCATTTCTCAAGTCAGAAATTGTTGGGGAGGAAACCTTTTTTCGAGCAAAACCAAAGAGGTTGGTCTGAGTTTGTTTTAGAGGAGCAAATACACTCACTTTTGCCTCGTTACTCAAACGGTTTTCCACATAGTTGTTGTACAGTTGTAAGGCTTTTTCTTCAGCACCAACCAAAGCTTTTATCCGCTCTTGATCCATTATAAACTTTGTGACCCAAACCACAAAATCACATGAGTTTCCCTTGTGGTGTAGAGATAAATGTATACGGACAAAACAGTTTCCTCTTTATAAGATCTTTCAAACAAAAAAAAAATAAAATCGAAATCTGACAATCAGGAGCAGAGATCCAAAATAATTTGGTGCGCCAATACGGCACCATCTTTAATGGCCGTCATTTTGGTGTTCCACACGGATTTTCAAATGGCTCCCTATCTAGAAAGTTACCTTTTGGCATCAACTATTACCACAGAAAGTGGCACATTCCAATAAAAAAGTGCAGCTTTTTTTGGTGTACCCGACGTACTAAAATGGTCATTGATTTTGTAAAAGTTATTTCAATCAATTCTCCAACATCGTAACTGGGCAACCTGGATGACGCATCAACCAAGAATCCATATCACTGTGGTAATAACTCTTAAACGGACCGAAAACTCTCACATCCAAAGGCTGCATTCTTGCTGATGTATGTGGATCAAGTGTAACCCCGGATTTTTTGCCAAGTCAAGCGCCTCAATACTTAAGTGGGATTCTTGGTTGTCCATTATTAAAATACTGGGATTGTCCAGAGTGCTGTGGCTGTGCTTGATAAAATACTCCATTACTTCCACAAACAGCTCACTGGTCATTCATCCCGATGATATTGCCAGGATCAGAGTTTCAGGTGGTGTCTCAAAAGTCATTCTGTTATTGCATAATGACCCCTTTTCACCGCTGGCGACTTTGCACAAGTTCTGTGCCCTTTCGGTCCAATGACTGTCTGGGGTTTCTCCACTGTGGTCGTTCCTGTCTCGTCTAAGTTGTACATCCGAGTTCCATCGGCAAAAGCTGGACTACGCTGGATTACTTTTTCTAAATTGTCGAAAAATGTTTTGACAGTCTCTTCATTAAAACCTGTTGCCCTTGTGAGGCTGCAAGCCTCTGGTTTTCTAAGAGTTAGATTGGGATGCCGTTGACGAAAACATCGGAATCAGTCAACCCCCGCCAAATTCTCCGCTTCCCAATTGGGTGATATTTTTAGATTATTAATCGTTACCATTTGATAGGCTACTTGACGAAAATCTTTTGATGAAATACAGTAAAATAATAGAGTACATTTTTTGTAATAGGCTTTCAATACTTCTCCTTGTTGGTCGGAAAACACCTTGTTTACAGCATAATTGGGAATTAAACGCTGCTGTACATTAGGTTCAGCAGCCCTTTGTCTTTTATTATAACGTTGTAATGTCGTGAAAGAAACACGAACTTCCTTCGCAGCTTGGCGGATACTCGAACCACTTTGAGTTCATTGAAACGCGGTTTCTATCTGGGCCTGGGTGTGCTTGCCAATCTTTCTCTCCAAACTTTTTCTTCGACGCATTTTCTGCAATAACATTAACAAAATTTTGCATAAAAAAATCAAATGTAAGATGTTACGTACACAGTGGATCATGATCCACTGTTAACCATATGGCACTGATCCACTGTAGACCAACTCGCCATTTAATTTTCAAACTGTGGTTTTGACAGAACAAATTAAATAAGACCTGTTATTCAAGTGCCCGCACGTGTGTTAATTATTTCTTGAAACAATGAAAACATCAAGAATTCTATCATAGAAGAACTGATGAAATTACACATAAAGTTCGACTTACCTGATAATAAGAAATGGAGGCTTCAAAACACATATACAACTGTTGAACATTCGATCATCAGCGGGACCGCTCAGCTGGGAAGTGGGTCAAAGAGGGATCAGATGGGCTACCACGTGCATCTCGCGCAAGCGCTTACATACAATGGTTTAACCAATAACGGACTGATTCACTGTGTACGGCTGATCCACTGTTGACCACCCTACCCTACGTAAACTGCAGGGGGGCCATAAAATTAACTTTGACAACTAATCACATCAATTCCCCTCACACTTTATTCAGGCTTTCGACTGACATTTTAAATATATATTTGGCGTGTTTAAAAATGATGGAAAAGCTTATTTCCACTTTTTTTTAGACAAATAACATGCAAGTACCCTGAGATTATTTAAAAACGGGACAGAGAGTGCCATGGAATATCTGTTTTAGATTCGAACTTTGGTTAACAACCATTTGTCAATTTATTAACTTAACCTTAAACAAGACATAATCTTTATTAAAAGTAAAAAATTACAGTAAATGTTCAAAGAGAGTGCGTTGGAATTTCTGTCTTTGAACATTTACTGTAATTTTTGATATCTTGTTTGAGGTTAAGTTAATAAATTGACAAATGGCTGTTAACCAAAGTTTGAATCTAAAACAAACAGAAATTCCATGGCACTCTCTATCTCGTTTTTAAATGATCTCACGGTATTTTTGTGTTTTCGACATTTGGTTTTTTGTTTTTTTAATTGTTTTAATCACCAAATGAAATTACTTCTTATGTATAACGACATCGCCAAAGTGATGGCATACTTGCTGCAAAAAACTCAGTCTATTTATAGATCCGTTTTTGTACGCAGACAAACGAACTTCTAAAAACTATTGTTTCTTCAACGTTTCGCGGTTCACTTTTTTCTTGCTGTCAATGCTCATTTTAACGTAAGTTTCTGTTTGATACTCCAAGAGAGTTTGAACGAAGATGTTCAAATTCGGATGGGAAGTGCCGAAGTTTTTATTGAAATGAGAGTGGAACGACTCGCATGTATTAGTCGTTCGACACATCTCTGCTGAGGGTGATGCCCAGATAGATGAGGGAAAGAGAGCTTCTTTGAAACGTAGGTGTATGGAATTCCATCATTAGGCAGTCGTTAGACCATGGTAATTACCCGGAAACTGTCATTAACATGAACCCGTTGCAGTTTACATACTTTTCGGAGACACTACCTGGCTATTACATGCTTATCAGGATTAAGCCGCTGCAGTTTACGTACGTCCGACTGGTGGATTTTATCTGATAATAGCTAGATAATGGATGCTGAAAAATATAGATAATAGCTATTTATGCAACAAGTGCTAAAAGTCGACGTTTATGCACGAGACATGAAAATTATGAAACGAAGCCGAAGGATGAGTTTCATAACATGTCTCGTGCATAAACGACTTTTAGCACGCGTTGCATACAAAATTTTATCTACGACCTTAGTTTTACTGTTATTAATCCATAAATATCGATTTAACAAAGGTTTGCATCTACGACACTTCTAATTTATGTCATAATAAACAGTAGACCACGCCGCGCGGGCGATTGTTTGCGAGGCAGTACTGTCAAGGTCAGTTACAAAATGTAATTATTAATACTCCACATCTGACTGTATTCATTACATAACGCTTTAATTATTTCAAAAACACTTTACCTGTAACGCAAGAAGCAACTAGAATAACTTTACAACTTCACTTCTAGTTCGAAATTGTAGTTTTATAACCTCACTTCACTTTTAGCACATGGGCTAAAAGTAAACAGCTGATTTCTTTAACCACAGTAAACTATAAAACGTCACTTTTAGTGAAACAAGCTAGCGCTAAAAAGGCCTACTTTTAGTAGTGGTCGTAGATAAAATATCATTTGAAAGTACAAAACATGCTTTTTTATTTATTAAATACAATATCTGATAAGCGTCCCACAACAATACGCTGTCCTAAAAGTTCTGTAAAATTTTTGAAAACTAATCAATAAATCTTGTTTTATACTATCAATGACATTACGGATAGCGCCGTTCAGTTCATTAATAGTTCATAAATTTTCCTTATCCAGATTACTATTGCATTACGAGATGGAAGTGACCCATGTCTACCAACAGTAAATATCTATGATCTATCTTCGTAGTAAAAACAAATCGCCCTTGAACAATGATCTACTGTGAAGTGATTACATCAAAACTGCATTATTATTATGACATTTCAGCACATAAATTGTTTTCGCAAAATTGAATTTTGACAATGTAATATCCATGTAAAACTTGTCAGTCTGCGCTGAGCCACCTTATGTATGTCTCAAATGATACTTACCTGTCAGTGAAACAACTAACTTCACTTTTAGATTTATTTAAAATTATTGATAATGTTGCAAAAAAAATAAGTAAGATAAAGGTTAAGATTTTTCTTCTTGTATTTTGTTATGCAATAAACTGCAGTTGTGTAATTAAAATTTGAAAATATATTTTGGCAGAGCAGGGGGAGTCTTATCACCCTTATTGTGGAACCTGGTATTGGACGAGCTCGTATATGAACTAAATAGGCATAGCTATTACATCCAGGGGTACTATGCAGATGATCTGGTGATATTCATTTCGGGGAACTTTGACAACACAGTTTTGGAGCTCATGAAAAATGCCCTAGGCATTGTGGAAAGATGGCGTGCCAAGGAAAACTTAAACGTAAATTCTCAAAAACGGCACTAATTCCATTTACAAGAAGGAGGAAATTGGATGGGCTAAAGCTTCCAAACCTCTTTAATGAACAATTGCAATTGAGTCAGGAGGTTAAATATGTAGGCATTATCTTAGATGCTAAGCTAACCAGGAATTGAATTATTAGCAAAACTGTAAATAAAGGCAGGACAACTCTTATGGCAATTAAGCGAGGACTGGGTAAAACCTGGGGACTAAAACCAAGCATGGTTGTACACTGCCGTGGTGAGACTTACGGAAACGTATGGTTCGCTAGTATGGTGGCCCAAAGTGGGACAAAGACAAGCCAAACTGGAGCTATCTAAACTCCAAAGGCTTGCCTGTTTATGTATCACAGATGTGATGAAAAGTACTCCAACCGCAGCCATGGAAACCTTACTAAGCCTGCCTCCCCTAGACATCATAGTTAAGACAGAGGCAAGGATTGCGGCGTACAGGCTGAAATACAATGGAAACTGGAAAACGAGTACCGTTGTCGGTCACACCAGAAACGGCATCGTCACAAACCCATTACTAGAAATGAGCAGTGACACAATGCCAAACAGACAAAACTACCATAAACCCTTTAACATCCAGCTTGACTGGAATGAAGGGCTAGTACAAATTCGTGGTTGGGTAAGCAAACTTGCTTGGTACACAGATGGGTCCAAAACTGGTAGGGAATATCTTCAGTTCAATGCATTTTCATCTCTTGGGCAGTATGCCACCGTATTTCAAGCAGAAACTCATGCAATAGACATAGGTATGTCTGCAGGAGAATATATCAAGAAATAATCGAGGTGAAGACATCTTTGTCCTAACAGATAGCCAGGCGGCTGTAAAAGCTACGAGGGGAGAATCAGAAGTGATCTACCTAGCTATGAAAGAAAAGAATCACGGGAAATTTTATTTATTGCTTTTCAGCTATAATTTACCAAGGGCAGTGATAATCACCCGCAATAATTTTGACAAATAACAACCCGAAAGTGCTTGCCTAGAAATAACCCGAGGCGAAGCCGAGGGTTATTTCTTAAAGGCAACGCAGTTGAGGGATATTATTTGTCAAAATTATAAGGATTTATCACTGGCCGCGGTGAATTCGGAAAGATAAGTTCTTAAATAAATTAGCCATTTTCTGAAAAATTAATTTGACACTTCATTATAATAATATTATGTTGGTGGCACTGTAAGTCTTGTCAAATTTGAGGGTATCAGGTTAGCTTTTGCGTCAGTTTTGACACAGACTGACGGAAAAGCTAACCTGCTAACCTCGAATTTGACTTAGATTTACAGTGCCACCAACTTGTGATAGGATACTACTGAAATTTAATTAGGTAGTTTCCATAGTGATTGAAAATCACCCTAGGGTCGTTTTCACTTCAAGTGTGGTCTGATTTGTCAAACTGAGTCACGTGATTAAAAATAATCAAATTGGATTGGTCTGCAATATATGTAAGAACTTATCAATGTAATCACCTCCTAATTCGAAACATTTGTTCCACTTTCCTGGGAGTCCTTCGATACCGTCAGAAAAAAAATTGAATCTTGCTCCGTGAAAAATGCCGAAACGGCGCACTTGACATCTTCATCGTCCGAAAATTTTCGTCCCCGCAGGTGTTTCTTCAAGTGTCGATATAAGTAGAAGTCGCTGGGGGCCAAGTCTGGGCTGTAGAGGGGGGGGGGGGTTCAATTCCTGGAACTCCAATTCACGCACAGCAGCTGACCCAATGTCAGACTTGTGAACAGAAGCGTTGTCATGCAGCACCCTACGACTGAACTTCCCGCATCGCTTCTCCAGTATCGCTGTCTTCAAGTTTTTTAAAACCCCAGCGTAATACTTCCCTGTGATTGTTTCCTTGTGGGGAAGTTAATCAATTAATAGCACACCTTCCATATTTCAGAAAGTTGTGGCCATAATCTTCCCGGCGGACGGTTGAGTACGAAATGTTTTCGGCGGCGGGGAACCCTTGTGTTTCCATTGCATTTATTTTTGTTTCGTCTCCGGGTCCCAATGGTGAATTCACGTTTCATCACCCGTTACTATCTTAGACAGAAATGCTTTACTCCCCTCCTCGAATAGGTCCAAATTTTCTTTTGAAGTCAGAACACGGTTTTCTTTCTGGAGGGGCGTCAGCATTCTCGGGACCCATCTTGCACTGACCTTGCTCATGAACAAATGTTCGTGAAAGATTATCAAAACCGATGATTCTGAAATGCCGCATTCAGTAGCTAATTGAGAAGCTTTTGAACGACGGTCTTGAAGCACAAGCTTTTCCACCTTGGTGACGATTCCGGGCGTGATTGCTTCCACAGGTCATCTCCAATGGACTCACGTCCCCACTTAAACTGTTTAGCCCAATATTTTATTATGAAATAGGAAGGTGGAGAGTCCCCGTATACTGTGATCAGACGGTCATTGATGACCTTTGGCCCATTTCCTTCTTTCACTAATAACTCAATGACGGCACGGTGCTTTAAACTCAATTTTTCGATATTTTCCGCAAGTAGTCATAATTAACGACCCCTCACTAGGACAGCTGAACCAAGACCAAGTACCCCGACACCTTTAGGAGATGTCAGTGCTTGCACCAACCTTCTCCACCCCGCACTACGCATCTATCATATCTAGGTAGATCACTTTTGATTCTGCCCTCGTAGCTACCGGATTAACTCAAGATTGGTCTGGGACTGGGATACCTATACAAGGTAATGAAAAAACCGATTCTCTTGTAACAAAGATATCAGAAACACCATTCACTGGCCCTGAACCAGTATTTGCTAAAGATGTACATACAAAATAAAATTTAATTTTATAACTGTTCTTATTCAAAAATATCATATTATCACATCTGTCTTAGTTTTAGTCGACTGCAATGTTTTGTTACCAGGTGACGCTAATCGAAATTACTCGTTATGGCGGCACTGATCCTGTTGTGATAAAAGTTTTTCTAGATATGCTAAATAATAATAATAATAATAATGGATTTTTATTTTCAGTCTAGACATAAACAAATAATAATAATAATGACAATAAAAATACTTACATATTACATCAGTTAAAAAAAATATTGTTGACCAAAAAGAGTAAACATTAAAATAGTAATGAAATAAAAATGTATAATAACATTATACCGAAAATCGCAAGGCAGAGTTCAGTAATGTAGTGAAACTACTACTGATCTCCCACTCAAAACTTGTTATCAACATTAAAACTAAGTCGTACAAACGCGAAAAAAACAAAATACATAATTTAAAAAAAAGTAATAATCAACCTGCAGAACACCAACATGGGAAATTAACTGTATTAGACTTTTAACTTTATCGACTCTATTGACTCTCGAAAAGATGACGGCGCATATGTTTTTTAAACGAAATTACACTAAGGCTCTTAAAATCAGCAGGAACAGCGTTATAAAGTTTATAAGCACAGTAAGAAAAATAACGTTCGAAAAGAGCAGTTATGTGAAGTGGAGGGGTGATCAGACCTTTGTTTCTAATATTCAAGTTATGTACGTCAGTTCGAAAAGATATACGCCTATGTAAATGAGAAGGTTTTTTATGCAAAATAATTTTATGATACAAAGTAACAGCTTCTTTACAAGTAAAGGATCATATTAGAAATGAGATACGTCAAATTCGATTGGATACTTTTGACAACGTCTTACGAGAATTTAAAGACAGTATTCCATCGAATTTGTCGTATCTCATTTCTAATATGATCCTTTAAAGCTTCAATATTAACCGGTCTATTGTTGTAAACCTTATTCTTTAAGTCACGCCACATCTGTCATTTGAACAGATAAATCCATCAAACCTTATATCGTTGAATTTGTCTTTTGAAGGACTATTTGATTCCTCGGTAATATACAGGGTGTCCAATTTAAAATACAAAAGTTGGTATTTTTTCTGACTAATCCTGTACAGTTACAGAAACGGTTTTGTTTTCCTAAATGCGCCGTTTTTACCTATATAAGTCTGGCAATTTTGAAAAATTCATCTCCGGTAGTTTTTGAAATATTTGCTATATTCCAGACTTTTTTTACACCCTGTATAACGAACGGCTTTAAAAAGAAAATGTACACCATCCGGGTTTTTATGGACATAACACACGCCTTTGATAAGGTTTAGCATACCGGGCTTATCTATAAACTAATAGACATTCAAACACCACACGACCTGCTCCTCATTATAAAATCGTTTCTTGCAGACAGGACCTTTGCTGTTAGAATGAACAATGCATATTCAAGATTCAGAAGCGCTACTGCTGGAGTTTTCCAAGGGTCAGTTCTGGACCCTCTTCTGTACAGCATTTACGCACACGGTATACCGAGAAACGGTAACTCGGAACTGGCAACTTTCGCGGATGATATTGCAATATTAACTCAGCACCAAGACATTCAACATACAACACTTCATATTCTCGAAGCAGTACGAGCAATAGAGTAGTGGAGTAACAAATGGTGCATTAACCTCAATCCTACTAAAACGCAAGCTAAAGTTTTTACATTACGAAGATACATATCTCCAGCTAACATCGTCATTCAATATAAAAATATAGACTGGACTCCTAAGGATACTTTCGTTGAATATCTAGCTCTTTACATGGATACGAGACTAACATGGGCGGCACACATAAACAAAAAACTCAACCAGGCCTACACGCGACTTAGCATCTTATGTAGGTCCCGGGTGGTGTAGCTTGAACAAGCGTCCACGTACGATCAGTAGAGTTAAGCAACGCTCTCTCTGGTCGGAACTTGGATGGGAGTTTCACGGCTGCTTCACTCGGTGCCTCGTGGTACGCCTGCCACGCAAATAGTTGGTCCCGGATGTCATAATAACATCATGACAGTCGTTAGTCCCCATAAAATGTACAGCGACGCCTATAATTGGCCTAACGGTTGTTGGCTGAGTACGAAATAAGTAAATAAATAAATTAATTAATATCCCGTGTTAAATAGAAGATCGCCTCTCAAAATAGAATGTGGCGTTCTGTTATACAAAAGCGTACTTCGCCCAATCCTAACGTATGCAAACTTGTTATGGGGAACGACATCCAAAACCAATATAAACAAAGTGCAAAGGTTTCAAAACAAAGTGCTACGTATAATATGCAATGCACCGTGGCTTGTACGAAACGAACAGCTACACGAAGAGCTTTCAGTGCTTAAAATAAACAAATTTCATCATGTGAGTGCTAAGAACTATTTTGCAAAACTTCAAAATTGTCCTGGCGCAATATTCTTTAATATAGGTCAACGAACAATAACGCGTTTTAAAACAAAAAGACTACTAGAAAACTGCCTCTTATCGTCAGAAGACTCGACAGTTAGTGACAGCAACGAAACAGAACACTATTTTGTAGTAAAAACTTTTAGTGTATTAACTTTGTGCTAATTTGGTTAGGAATAAATCCCACATGTAACTAAACTGTCACATATTGCCTCCTGTTGCATTGATGCTGAACCGACAAATAAAATCACTAAAATGGTGCGGCTGTTGGTCGACTATTTTTAGACGGAGCCATAAAGGAAGGCTTTATTGTAGATTTAATGGTTAGTTTTGGCCTAGAGTGGCATATGAATCAAGTGAAAGCCTTTATAGAAATGAAGGAAAATGATGAAGAAGGGCGTGCAGTTTGACGACGCGAAGAATACGGTGCATACCCTGCATACGTAGGTGTACGCGTATCGAGAAGCTCGGAAAGGACTGTGGTCTGAGGTCTTGAATAACATGATATTACTTAATAACTAAAACGTTTTCCTTATGTTGTTTTATTGAGCACGTTGGCACATTGTGTAAGTCTATACTGGGTGAAATATACCAGGAGGCAAAAAATGAAAGTTAGTGTTCGAGATTGGATTCTATGCAAACAATGCGAAATATTTTTTTCCGATCGGCCTTTGTCTTCGAGATATTGAGGTTCAAACTTTTGAAAGATATAATTTCAAGTTTCACAAAAAAGTAATAGTAGGCCATACGAAAACTTTATTTAATCACTTTAACGGTTACATTGAAAGCAAAACCATTACTTTAACTTACAATTCATGTTCGAAAAGTCCACCGCCAGCCTCGATGCAAGCCTGGCAACGTAAAACCACTGAATTATAAACTGCATTAAAATCTTGTTCATTTTCAATTTCAAGTGCAGCATTCATAATTCTTTCTCGTGATTGCTTTTTATTGTGAACTTCCTTTGCGTAAACTAGTTGTTTTACGTGGCCCCAGAAGAAACAAATCCAGTGGATTTATATCCAGCAGGCCACTGAACTGGACCGCGCCTAACCATCCACCTTTCATTAAAATGGTTGTCTAGCCATTCTACTACAACTCTTACAGAATATGGTAGCGCACCATCGCGTTGATACCAAATCACGTTACGCAATGCATGTGAACATCTGCAAGTGCAAGTGATTATACAACAGTTCCAAATAGCACGCAGCATTTAAACGATGCGGCAGAATTTGTATTGTCAGTAGACAACCGTTCAAAATCCCACACAACGTGTTAATCGAAAATCCGTATTGAAAACGATTTATTCTAAATGCTTGCGGATTTTGTACTGACCATACATGCTCATTGTGACAGTTATTAACACCGTCGCTGGTGAAAGTAGCTTCGTCGAACTACAAAATGGAACGAATAAAATTAGGATCTTGCCCGTGCTGTTCGAGAAACCATCGCCAAAATGCTAATCTTTGTACTTCATCTCCTAGTTGTAAGTGATGGGCATGCCGATAATGGTAAGGATGCAACACTTCTCTGTTTAAAGTCATTTAAACGAAGTTTTGTTATGTGGGTTACCAAACACAAATGAGAGGAACGATTGTACTTGCCCTAATTTATTAAACACACTAATTTGATTATGAACAATCACAAAAACAGAATAAAATATCAGGAACAGATTTAAAATAGCGAGTATTAAGATGTGCAGAGCCTTCGGCTACGTATCTACAGCTTCTGAACACCCAAAGTAGCTGTGCTCTGATATTTATATGAAACAAGCAAACGGCGCGCTACGCGCACGTGGTGAAATAGGATACGCGATAAGCTCCGAGCCGAGCGCTCAGATAAGGAAAACAAAACCTAAACAAATATAAACATCTGTAAAGCCGGAACGTGAGATTATTTTGAGCCACAGACAGACAGACAGACAAACACACATTAAGGAAAATTATATTATAGATACAAAGGTTGCGGGTTTCTTTGTTTTAAGACCAAACCCTGGGTGACAAAGTTGCAATGGTTTTAGCCAAAATAATGATATCATGCAGCTATAACAAAGAAATTAGTCAAAAGTGATCTAATTACATATAAAGATTGGAATTTCCGTTAACACATAAAAATGTAGAGTAGGGATGGGCGCGTGACGTGAAAACAGTCGTGTCACGACGGGTCACGGCGTGTCATGTTATGAACGTGACTAATATTTGAAAATCGTGACGTGAACGTGAGTGAACGTGAGTGAAAATTTCCAAGGCGTGATTCACTTTTCACGTTAATTTCTCGTTAAATATTTAGTAACGAATAAAAAACTGAACCTATTTGTAGAAAAGTAATGTTTCGTTTTGTACTCGACTTAACACTGAAAATGTTGATTACATTTTATTTTTAAACCAATTTATTGTGTAGATGAACTTATTATTCTAATAAAAGTAATGTTTTGTTTTGTATACTCGCCTTAACGCTGAAAATGTTGATCCTTGTACGTAATAGTATATTATGTATCAAGTTTTATAAACGTCATTTTAGTCACGAGTCTTATTAATCACGAATCACGAGCGAAGCGCAGCGGAGCGAGTGTTTAATAAAATGAGTGACTAATAAGTTTATAAAACGAGTTGCATACTATACTTTTTCTACGACCACAAATTTAGAGAATATAACATCATATTATTTCATTAAAATTTTGACATCCATCTATATATATAATAGACTTGTCTGTCCGTCCGTCCTCCGTCCGTCCGGGACGCTGTTTCAGCAGCTAAACCGTAAGAGATAGAGAAAAAAGTTATTAAAGTTATATGTTTGGAATGGTCATGTCAGGTCAGGAACCGAATTTCAGTCTCTAACACTAATTATTATCTTAATTATCCTAATCCGAACCTTTTAGGTTAGATTCTAGGCAAATTTTATCAAGGCGAATGCGACTGGTAGTTTGCTACCAACAATGACGTCATATACGTAAGTGTGGTGAATACTAGAGTGCTTTACTAACCAGGCAAGCTTATCCCACTAGATTTTGTGTCACAGGGATTTTACGCCAAGCCGTTGGCTGCGCTGACCGGTAACCGTGCGTTCTGTCGTCTGTCAACCAAGCAAGACTAGAAACCGTTGGAGTACGTACTGCTCGATCCAGACGAACAATGCATGCTGATTTAAATCTTGGTGCATTTCATTACGATGCTAACCATAATTACAGTCTTCATCCATGTACGGTTATTTAAATCTATATACAGTGTGTAGGTGTTGTTCTGTGCTGTCAACTGTATCTGAACAGAAATGCCTGAGAGGCTGGATCAGGATTCCGTTACTTTGCTCTAGTTATATCCTTGAAGCACGTAAACAAGACTGTGTTTACGTTTTAAACCAATGTAGTCAATGGTACTTGAACGGACGACAGTTGAAAAACTAACCCCTGGAGCACAGCCTCATGCCCCATAAATATTATGGCTTAGGAGGGGTAGTGAATGAATCAAACATTAAATGCAGATTGTTTTATTATAAAAATAAACTTGTATTTATATAAAACGAAAATGCTTAACGAAGTAACAATATCAAAGTTCATAATAGTGTAGTGTAATAGAATGCGTTTAAAGGTCCGAAGACCGCAACTCAGCATGATAAGCTTTTATACTTCCGCATGGGTTTGCAGACTGAAGCGTTGAACTTGGCTTTCTAGGTCGCTTATTAAGCGAAATGCAGAGTTGCATTTTTACTCAATGTTGGCGAAACAATATTCGTTTGTTAAGATTTAGTAAATGGAAACTGAATTTTGCCTGTTTCAATTCAAGATTAAAACAGATATAAATTAAGTATAAACTTGCGAAATTATGAAGTAAAACTGGAGGTTAAAACTGTTTGTTTATGAAATCAGAATTACATTTAGAACTTCTGACTGGTTTCGTAAATTTTGTTATTAAAATTTATGTGTGTTTAAACCAAGGTTAAACATATTGCCAATTTTAGGCTGAAGAAAAAGAAAAAGAAAAAACTATATTGTTTCTTCCACATTAAGGGTTTTTAGAGGATATTCTTCTACGGCTGACTGGCGTTGTTTGGATTGATGCTTCCTTCGGTTGATCCTTTTCCGAATGTAGTAGAAAGCTCCTATTAGAATAGCCCCTCCCAATAGGCTGCCTATGATTCCGCTGGATAGATAGGAGTGGTGGCGGATGGTTTTCCAAGTAATGTCCTTTAGGTGCTGCTGGAATTCCAACTGCGAAGTTTGCAGATCCTCGAAGTGGTCTGACTGTCTTAGTACTGGCTCCTCTGCAATTTCTGAAAGGAGTTGGGTGTTATTGTGTTGGTAAAATTGATGCTGACGGCCTTGGAATATCCTGCTAGGATCTTGAATTTCTTGTTATGCCTGGGGGTTAACGTATTCTTTGTAGTTTGGATGATGCAGTCTGACGAGATTTGAATTACACCTGTAGTGTTGACAGTGATTTCTTCCCTATTGCCATTACAAGTGATAGCTATTCGGGTTGGCTTGTTGACTAGGAACATCCAGGTGTTTTCCATGTATAGTTGTTTCCAAATAATAGACTGGATCTGATGTCTTCGTAGGCTGCATTGACTAACTTCCGTTCGATGATATATATCATCAATGATGCAATTTGGGTTGTTTTCAATTCCTTTCACGACTGTTGGACTGCAGATATACGTGTTTGGAGTAATTTGGAGATTTTCTTTGAATTCCTCATCTGTCTCCTGAAAGTAAATTTGTAGGTTGTAATCTACAGCGAAGATCCCTTTTAGTACGTCGATCACCCAGTAGGACCCATTGTTAATTTGGAGAGGAATTGGTGTCACCTTGATTAAGGTATATTCGGTTTTTTCTACTATGATGAAGTATCCTTGGACGTTGATGTAGATGTCATCATGTCCGATGTTGACCTTTAGGATTGGGGTCGGTAAAATTTTTAAGTTTGGCGAGAGTTTACTGGTTGCATTTGCGAGAATTTGCTTGATTTGGGCAGGTGTGATTAACTCGTAAAAATTACCTTGTTGGAAATGAACGTTCAAAATGTTGGTGTGGTAATTGCACAGTTCACTAATAACATTTGTGGCGACTTGATAGACACTGATGATGTGGATATTTAATCGGTTGGAGTCGGTTGCCTTATACCATTTGTCCATGTTGTTGATTGCCCTGATTCCTTGGTTCAGCTTCTCTTGAAAATGTTCCAGCTTCTGATCGATTCGTTCTTCGGTCTCATTAAATCTTGAAAGTGCTGACAGCAAGAATTTGGATTGTTGACTGTCCATTCTTATTAATTCCTGTTGATTTTTGTCGAGTCTATCAATATCTTGATAGACTTCGTCATTTACTCCGACAATTGACGTGAGTACAGTCCCAAGCACTCCTCGTTTCTCTCGTCTTGTTATGATATCTTCCATGCCAGTTTTAATCCATTCCATATGCCTTTTTTGTTCCAGAAGATGATGCACCAATGTCTTGCATAACGTATCTTCGGACAGTTCTTTCGCAGAGTTGCAGAGGTCGTCGAATTTGTCCACCATGTCGGTGACTGTTTCGAAGTCTTCTTCGATCTTCCCTCTCTCGAACTGGATTTCGATCCTGAATGTTCCGCGTTCAATCTTCCCGTGTCCAATATGCTCTACATAGTACCCGCTGTCTGGTTTTTGTATGTTGAATTCTGCCTTACTCAATGTATTTGTAGTAAGGAGAGTAAATATTAGTAGAAGCATTTTCCATTTGGACGTGACAGTTTTCTTTGGTACTGGGAATGATTGTGTGTGTGTGTTGTTGGCCGAAATTTTCTCTTCAGGCTCTGGTTCCTGAGATTCTTCGTTGGTTGGTAATGGAATGATACTGCCTATGGAACGTTTTAATTGATGTCCTCCTGATTTCTGGATGGTTGCTACTCGTACTGATCCATCGGTTGCAGGATGAATGTCGGTAACTCTCGCTAAGGGCCATTTACTAGGATTGATATTTTCTTCTTTGATTGACACTAGGTCACCAACTTTTATATTCTCCATCGGTTTCTTCCATTTGTTTCTTTGCTGTAATCCATGAAGGTAGTCTGAGCTCCATGATTTCAAAAAATCTTGCTTGATTTTTTGGATCAATCTCCAGCGATTTGACAAATTTGTTGATATTGGTGTGCTGATTGGGTCCGGTGGTGAGATTATCTCTCTTCCTATCAGGAAATGGCCTGGTGTCAATGCAGTGGTGTCTTCAATATTGTTGCCTTGTGGGCACAGAGGACGTGAGTTTAAGTAGGCTTCGATTTGGCAAAGCAGAGTTGTTAATTCTTCAAATGTTAAAGTAGCGTTGCCAATGGTTCTCTTCAGATGATGCTTCATTGATTTTACTCCTGCTTCCCATATTCCTCCGAAGTGTGGAGCTACTGGAGGGATGAAGTGCCATTGGGTACCAATGGTGGATAAATTTTCTTGGATAACTGGGCCTTCCATTGCTTGACGGATTTCCTTGTCCAAGACCTTTCTTTCTCCAACGAAATTCGTTCCGTTGTCGCTATAAAAATGTGCACAGCGTCCTCTTCGGGCGATGAACCTCCTGAAGACTGCTAGGAAGCTGTTAGTTGTCATGTCGCTGACGGCTTCTAAGTGTATTGCCTTGGTTGATAGACAGACAAAAACAGCAATGTACCCCTTGGATGAAGAATGCACTCTTCCTTTGAATGTTCGGATTTGTATTGGACCTGCATAGTCCACTCCTGAATGGAAGAATGGCGGGGTTGAATTGACCCTGGTTGGTGGAAGATTTCCCATTAATTGCTGGGCTGCCTCTGCATCGAAAGCATTTCTTGATGCTGGAGCTGACGGCTTTCTTTGCGTTGATGATCCAATATTTTCTTCGGACATAGGACAGTGTTAGTTGAGTGCCACCGTGTAAGGTGCGTAAATGTGCCTCATGGATTATTAATTTGGAAATATGATTGGAATAAGGAAGGATAATTGGGTGTTTTCGTAGTAGGATAAGTTTGAATTTTCTAGTCTTCCTCCAACACGGATGATTCCATGTTGATCGATGAATGGATTGAGATTTGCGAGTTTGTTGTTGGAGTCCACACATCTTCTCTTTTGGAGTTGAGATCCTGTTGCCTTCAAAATAGGATCACTTCCTTGGACGACCTTGATGAGTGTGAGGATGGTGTCTTCCATTTCTTTAATTGATAGACATCCTGGTTGAATGGGAAGACGCCTACACTTGTTGATGAATCTTCGGCAGTAGGATACGACTCGTACCATTCTTGTCAGAGACGAGAAGCGATGAATAATCTCGTTCTCGTCTTGATGAACTGTAGCTTGATGCACAGTGTAACCCTTTGCTTCTTCATTGGTTGTGGCGGTGTCTGGTTGACACGGCCATAACTCTTTGTTAATTAACCAGCTTGGTCCATCCCACCATAGTGTATGTTCTTTTAATTTCCCTGGACTAGTGCCTCTGGAGATGACGTCTGCAGGTCTAACCGAGAGGGTTGTAAATCCTCGAAGTGGTTCGGCTGCTGCAACACTGGCTCCTTTGCTATTTCTGTAAAAGAGCTTTGGTGTTATCGTGTCGTTGAAGAGGTTACCACTTGGTTTGGAACATCCCGACAACGTCCATCTGCTGCCTCTTCCTTTGGAGAAGAATATTATATGAGTGAGTACGATAATTAATATCACTCTTGCCGAGGTTAGCTGTTTTAGAGGATGCCGCATCGGTATTCCACATTGCGTGTTTTCGGTAAATTCTCTCGCAGACTCTAATAAGCCGTCTTCTTGATTCCATCTTCTACGAGGGGCTAAGTGCTTAGCGAACTCGGAGGTTTGCTCGCTTGCTGCATCTCTTGATGCCATTTCTTGATGCCACCCTCCACTAGGTGCTAATTGTTTATTGAACTCGGAGGGTTTCTCGATTGCTGCAGTTCCTGCTGCAACTTCTTGACTCCATCCATCGCTAGGTGCGAAGTGTTTGGTGTTGGATTTTTCTTTTCCTGCATCCCCTGCCGACAAGTCTTGGTGCTGCTCTCCACCGGGTGTCGGGTGTTTAATGGAGTCGGAGGGTTTTTCATTTTCTACAGTTATTGCTGCAACTTCTGGGCTGCATCCATTACCGAGTGTCAAGTTTTTAGTGGACTCGGAGGTGTTCTTGTTAGCAGCAGTTATTGCTGCGACTTCTTGGCTCCATCCATCGCTAGGAGCTGCTGTCGAAGCATCTGGAGGAGTTCCAACGATTTGTTCGTGGCCTGCAATTTCCTTTTCTTTCTGTCCATCGACTTTGTGAATGGGAACTTCCTGAATGGAGACTTCGTTAACGAGGACTTTGGAAACTCCATGCACTTGGTGATTTTCTTGTGGATGAGAAGATGCTATTTTTTCACGTTCGATGATAACAGGATGTTGAACTTCCGTATTCTTTATATTGGCAGCTGCGATTGCTCGTTCTTCCGCTGTAGGATCGGTTGTTAATATTTTCTTCACCTGCTGGATTGTTTGCTTGTCATTGGTAGGTGAACTTCGGAACTGACCACAGCTTTTGATGTAGTGACCTCCATGATTAAGAGTTTCGGAAGCTTTGATTTTCTGCGATCTTTCCTGTACTGATTCTGTGAATTTCTTTTCACGTACCTGATATTTTGGGGAAAGTGTTCTTTGTGTGGGTACTTCTTCTGTGTCCCAGAATTTCTGCAACTGATATTCTTCTCCAATTTTGGCAACCATGGTGTTGACTTTAATGCTGTCGTTATGCTGTCTTCCAATGGTTCCAGATAATACCCAACCCAGTTTGGTATTTTGTCCCAAGATGCCATCCTTTGTTTTAGTGATTCCTTCTAGAATTATTTTTGAATATTCTTCGGCGCCTAGAATTATATCTATGGGGCCAGGTCGGTTGAAGGTTGGATCGGCGATGAAGGTATTGCTCCAGGAATCTATATTTATGTTTGGGATGAGGGATGAAGGCATGGCTTTGTTAAGTTTAGGAAGTATTAGTAAATTGACAGGTAGGGAAAAGTTACTTGAAAATCTAGGTGTGATCAAACCTGGGATTTTCCATTTGGCAATTTTTGGCTCGCTGTTCCCGATTCCTGTGATTTCAGCTCGAACTTTGGGCCTGGGTAACGCCAATAATTCGGCTGATGCTTCCGTGATAAATGACCCCTGAGACCCGGGATCTATTAATACTCGTAATAGATGAGTCATCCCGGATGCTGCCTTTACTTGAACCATTGCTGTGGCAAGTAGAACTTGGCTCTCCTGTGCGCCTAAATTGGCGGTGATGATGTCCGACTTCGGCTTCTTTTCTGGAGCGTTGGAAGTCTTCATAGCTGCTGCATGAGCTGACGTTCTCATATTTTGGGCAGGGAGCGGCCTTGATGGTGGCTGCGCCTTATGAAGCAGTGTATGATGCGGGAAGCGACAGATCCTACAATTACAATAGGCACGACATGGTATATTTGAATCGTGCCGCAAGCATCGATAGCACAATCGATTGGTTTTTACTGCTTCTAGTTTTTCATGGGTAGGTAGCCTCTGGAATTGACTACAGTTGTCGATGTAATGATCTCCATGGCACAGCTTGCAATTTAGGGATGCGGAAGCGTAATTCTTCTGTGGTCTTTCCTGCGTGGGCTTTCGAGCTCCATCTATGGATTCCAGGGATTGGAACCGCACTTGCAGGAAAGCCATTAAATTTTGGTGATCCTGAACTTCGTTTGGACATTGAAGCGACTGCTCATATAATTTGTTGGTTTCAGGATCCCATTTTCGAGCGATAGCTCTGTTAATCCACGGACCCCAACTGTCGGTGGAGATGCCTAAATTTTTGATTGCCTCCACACATTCCTTGATGGAGTCGTGCAATCTTTTTAACCCTTGGGCTGACTCTTTGGAGATGACCGGCAGATCGAATATGGTATCTAGCAATTTAGTTAAAATAAGGCGATTATTTTGATACCTTTGTTGCAGCAGATTCCAGGCGGTGTTGTAGTTTGCTTGGGTAACAGCTAGATGCTGGATCAGTCGGCTTGGCTCTCCCTTGACATGTGTCTTTAGATATTGCATCTTGATGACATCGTCCATATTCTGGTTGTCATCTACTAATTTGGTGAACAGGTCCTTGAAAGTGGCCCATTCCTCATAATTTCCCTCGTATATGGGGATTTTGACTTGAGGAAGCGAGATGGCTGCTGCTTGCTCGTTCCTTGTCGGCGCTTGCAATAAAATAATAAAATTTCTATACCTGTCTTCCAACGTAGTATATTCAGGACTGAAGTGCATTTGTTCTGAAGCCGTGTCGTTTGACATAACTTCTTCGTCCATCTCGACCACACGATCCCATTTTTCTTTTAATTCCCTTGTCGTGATGGTGGGCCACCCTAATTCTTGTGTTAGTTCGGCGTCGTCGAATCTGCAGTTTTCGGATACGAACCTTTTGTTCGGGGTTGGCCACCATTTCCTCTTGATTTCTGCTTACGGAGGGGTTGGAAATTTCCATTGATTTTGAACAGCTCTGCAAGTAACTTTTTGCTTCGCCGTATATGGCTTTAATTTGATCGTAATATCCTGTTTTAAAATAATTATGAGTTGGAATACTTAGCTGCCCCATTTCTGCATGATTTTTAGTTGCAGTGTTCCAAAGTTCGTCCAGAGTTTTGTTGCGACTGGCGATGTAGGCTTCGTTTTTTCGGCTGGCAGGGTCCTTTTTGCTGTTAGATAATATTTGCTTTATCTTCTGCGCGAGCTCTTCTTGGGCGATAGCTAAGTTGTTGAATTCCTCCATGTTGTTAGCCATTTTCTGGGAACTGGGTGGTTGGCAGATGTTGTCTTCTTCTCGGGATGTGTTTTTTCGTTAGTTGGAGACAGATCCGGCTCGAAGGACCATGAACAGAATGCCTGGGAGGCTGGATCAGGATTCCGTTACTTTGCGCTAGTTCTATCCCTCAAGCACGTAAACAAGAATGTGTTTACGTTTTAAACCAATGTAGTCAATGGTACTTGAACGGACGACAGTAGAAAAACTAACCCCTGGAGCACAGCCTCATGCCCCATAAATATTATGGCTTAGAAGGGGTAGTGAATGAATCAAACATTAAATGCAGATTGTTTTATTATAAAAATAAACTTGTATTTATATAAAACGAAAATGCTTAACGAAGTAACAATATCAAAGTTCATAATAGTGTAGTGTAATAGAATGCGTTTAAAGGTCCGAAGACCGCAACTCAGCATGATAAGCTTTTATATTTCCGCATGGGTTTGCAGACTGAAGCGTTGAACTTGGCTTTCTAGGTCGCTTATTAAGCGAAATGCCGAGTTGCATTTTTACTCAATGTTGGCGAAACAATATTCGTTTGTTAAGATTTCGTAAATAGGAACTGAATTTTGCCTGTTTCAATTCAAGATTAAAACAGATATAAATTAAGTATAAACTTGCGAAATTATGAAGTAAAACTGGAGGTTAAAGCTGTTTGTTTATCAAATCAGAATTACATTTAGAACTTCTGACTGGTTTCGTAAATTTTGTTATTAAAATTTATGTGTGTTTAAACCAAGTTTAAACAGTATCTGTCAGTTCTATTGAGTTCTGTCACTCGTCACTGTTGTTTGAACTAAGGTACTATTAAAGTTCTCTAGTGTGAATCACGTACGTGTTAGTTAACAGTGTTTTCGTTTTGATTTTTTCTGCTTTCTTTGTATTTGTTTAAAAACCAATCTTTTTTAAGACGGATAAAATTAAATGACATGATTGTTGTTTTTCCGACTTACCGTATGCTATTTGAAAAGTAACTAGAATTTGAATTTGCCGCCACTTTCAGTAACTCAAAATGGTGGATAAGCTTGCTCGTATAAATATAGTACCTTAGTGAATACGCGTTCTATTTGCAAAACGGTCTTTTTTGTTTTATTAAATGAGACATTTGTCTCGCTGGACTGCTAGTTTATTATCTTAGTTTAAATTATGCTTGACAAACGTCAAAGTGACGGTTGAAAACTAACTTGATTTTAGTTTTGGCTGTGGCTAATAAAGCAAATACTATTTGAACCTAACTTCGCCCCATGACTAACACATCGCTGCCAACTCCAGCTCATGTCTAAGAAGCTCTTTAGTCATAGGTTATGAAGGCATGATTAAAAGGTCACTTAGCGACGTGTATGTTAAATGGCATTTTAGTTAAAGGAGTAGAAAATAGTTATTTACTATACAAGTGGGATAACAGCATCATTAATATACGTATGTGTAAGTTACAAACGAGTGCGTAGCACGAGTTATGTAAGCACACAAGTATATTAATGATGCATTATCACACATGTATTGTACAAAATTTTATCTACGACTGCCTAAAATTGAGAAAAGTGCATTAAGAGAAATGTCAGATCTGTCATTTTCAAAAATATTTTAGAAGGCAAATGTCATTATGTCATTTATTTGACACTATTTCAGTTACGTAATGAAGTCATTATGCAATTGAGTTGCGTAATGAAACCATTACATAGCTGAGTGGTGTAATAAGCTTCATTACGTAACTGAAATAGTGTCAAATGAGTGACGTAATGAGTTACTTATCCCACTGGAGTAGATAATAGTATATTATACATCAAGGTAGCGAAGCGCAGTATTATAACCTGAGCGCATATTAGATACTGAGAGCGCAGCGCGTAGTATCTAAAGCGCGAAGGTTATAAGACGATTCGCTACCGTGGTGTATATACTATTTTTTGCACTACCAAACGGCTTAATACCTAAATTCCCAACAAATTTCGAAAATATTTTAACTGTCAACCTGACAATACAGTTCTTTAAAACGTCAAAATTAAAATAGTCATATTTGGTAACTTGGCAATTTATTAGTTACCACGGTGAAAATTGTTTATTTTACATTCTCTCCCGTGGTGGAGAAAATCAACTTCACGACCTAAAGATAGGCCAATAAGGGTGCGTTCTGAGACTAGTAGTGCAAAATAGTATATTATACATCAAGGTAGCGAAGTGCAGTATTATAACCTGAGCGCATATTAGATACTGAGCGCGCAGCGCGAAGTATCTAAAGCGCGAAGGTTATAAGACGATTCGCTACCGTGGTGTATATACTATTTTTTGCACTACCAAACGGCTTAATACCTAAATTCCCAACAAATTTCGACAATATGTTAACTGTCAACCTGACAATACAGCTCTTTGAAACGTCAAAATTAAAATAGTCATATTTGGTAACTTAGCAATTTATCAGTTACCACGGTGAAAATTGTTTATTTTACTTTCTCTCCCTTGGTGGAGAAAATCAAATTCACGACCTAAAGATAGACCAATAACGGTGCGTTCTGAGACTAGTAGTGCAAAAAAGTACTTTTAGCTACGACAGTGTGTAAAATTGCCTTTTAGTTGGCAGTTTTAAGTTTGTAAAACGACTGTTTAATAACACGTCGTCAGTAGTACCGTGTTTAAAAGATTTCATTAGGCACGTTGTGAGTAGAAACGTGTTTTACAATTTTTAAAACACGCAAAATTACCACCGGTTGCTGGTAATCCTAATTTACATTTAATTTTTTTTTATATTTACCGTGTTTTCTAGATTCTATCGTAGATAAAATATTGTACGATACACATGCGTAAAGCATCTTTAGTCACTCGCGGGGCTTAAAACGCTCGCTCACTCGCGTTTTAACTCTACCCCGCTCGTGCCTAAAGAGCAGTTTTTCGCACTTGTATCGTAAATTACTATTAAACCTAGAAATTAAAAGTGTTGCCTAGCAACATATACCTTCTATACTCATACCAATAAAGGAAACGTCAATTCCAATGACAGCTTTTGGTATTAAAAGTAATGTCTCTGAAGACAGCTGCAAGAAATGTATTTGCGAGAAAGCAGTATTTATCCCTTGTCGGAAGTTATTGTAGTCAATTTTCATTTTTTTCTTTTTGTGTCAAGTATTCTGATTGGAACATATCACGTAAATTATGTCACGTGCAAAAGTAATTTATTAAACAAGACGATAAAGTTAAATTTTATCCACGAGTGAATCGTTTAACGTCGAGACGAAGTTGAAACGTTAATGATTCAAGAGTGGATAGAAATATCTTTATCGTCGTGTATAATACAATATTTTTTTCTATAGCAAAAACTTTTAACAATTTCAAAAGAAAATAATGAGAGTCAATCACATTTCAAAATGTCAGTAGCTAGATTGGGTTGCTACGATAATACAAAGCTGTCATATTTAATTTAAACAAAAGTTAGAAAATTAAATTACTTTATCTATCCTTGATGTTAAAGTGTTACTTTATCTACCCTTGCTGTTAAAATAAAACTTGACTTTTTGTTTTGAGTTGATAAAAGCACACTTTAACATGTGCTGTAGAAAAAAACATATTTTTAGTTCTGTTTAGGGTTTTTTTCATTGATTTTAAATTTGAACATTCTGTTCTATCTGAATTTAAATTTTAAAATAAAAGCTGCGTGTCACGTCGTGAGTGGCGTGTCACGCCGTGAACGTGAGTGAACGTGAGCGTGAACGTACGTGAACGTGAGTGTTTAAAGCAAGCGTGAAACGTGCGTGACGTGAGTAAAAACTCACTCACGCGCCCATCTCTAATGTAGAGCTTGTTGGAAGTCTTTGTGATTTGGCTTGCATTAAACTAATCTAAATTAATTCCAACACATCACTTAACAGTTTTGAGAAACTTGCAGACGGGTTGCAATTCTTCTGGTACTACGAGGGGTGATCCCCATGCTCCGCCCCTGACCTGCTTTTAGTGGAGATACCAACCTTATGCCGCAGTATGCACATTACCAATATGTGTCAACAGCGCATGCGCAGAAGCAAGTCTGTATCAAACGTTGTTTGGTTACAGCAGTTGTTTGTTGCAAACAAAGTGATAAGTTATTGCGAAAACGGAGCACAGTGATCAAATAGCGGTAATTAAATACCTGTTAAAGAAGGGTATGACTCCCACCCAAATTCATGCTGACTTGGTAAACACTTTAGGAGAGTGTGCTGTTAATTATGATTATGTGAAACGATGGTGCCGGGAGTTTAAATGTGGAAGAACAGAGTGCGAAGATCAACATGCTGGTGGTCCGCCAATAACCGTTACACCTTCGGGAAACATCGATAAAGTTCATGATCTAGTAATGCAAGACAGGAGAGTCACTGTAAGGGAAATAGTTGAGAAAACTGGCTTTTAGTATCACTCTGTGTACAGCATATTAAGAGATCATCTGGACATGAAAAAAATATCTGCAAGATCGGTTCCGGGGATGTTAACTCAAACACATAAACGATTCCGAGTTGTGGTTTGTAAACGCCTGTTAATGAAATACAGACAGAATCCTCAGAGTTTTTTGGACAGATTTGTAAAGATGGACGAGACGTGGGTTCATCACTATGATCCAGAAACCAAAATCTAAAGCAAGGAGTGGAAGCATCATGGTTCTCCACCTCCTCGAAAATTTTAGGTTTATCCATCAGCCGGAAAAGTAATGGCGTCTGTTTTTTGGGATGCCCAGGAAGTAATTCTAATTGATTTCTTATAAAAAGGAGCTACAATAACAGGCAACTATTATGCACATTTAATATCAAAATTGCGCGAAGCTATAAAGGAAAAACGTCGTGGCAAATTGAAGCGTGGTGTGCTGTATCACCAGGATAATGCACCGAGCCACACTTCTTGTGTTGCTATGGCTGCCATAGCCAATGCAGGCTTTGAACTACTTGAACATCCGACATATTCTCGAGATCTCGCCCTTAGCGATTACAGAGTGTTCCCCAAACTCAAGGAATACCTTCGGGAGAAGAAATGTTCATGCAATAATGAAGTAATAGATGCTGTAAATCAGTGGTCAGGAAGCCGTACAATGCTGGAGCATCGGTGGGATAAATGCATTAGTCTTAAAGCAGATTATTAAGGTAAAATAAATTTTAATTTTGTAACCGGAAGAATAGGGGAGGCCTATGTCCAGGAGTGGATGAAAAAGGGCTGCTAGAAGAAGAAGAACCGGAAGTTGGTCAGGGGCGCAGCATAAGGATCACCCCTCGTACTATATGGTTCGTCAAGCACTGCATCAATTTACTTCTTCTTTAGTAATGGGAAGTTTCGATACTTTTGCGGACTCCTTCACAGTGTTGCCAGATTTTTGCTGGGTAAGTCGCCAACCCGGTTATCAGATGTCGCCAAATCTATCTAAAAGTCGCAGCCCAGGGAACGACTTTGTAACAAATCGTGTCGCACAAACTGCTTTAAATTCACCAAATTTGTGATAAATCCCGGAATCTGGCAACACTGCTCCTTCATTCCAATCCCGTTCCGCAACTGGAACGAGTCCGTCCGATTCGTTCCTCGGAACGAAATCGTAATTGAACGAACAACGCGCGTATCTTTGTTTTGGTCAGTGGTCACGCAGTCTGTAATTCCATATGTTTTTATGTTTCACACTTCAATTGGACATTCTATTGTATTGGATTGAATAACACAACGCCAAAGGAATGAATGGTTGCAAAAATTGACACCTTTGCGACCTTTTCGATCCTCGGAGCGAATCCGGACTGGTAACTTGGATTCGAACCAAATCTATCCTGACCCGGATTCGTTCCTTTGTACCGAGCCCAGTCGGAACGACACATCACTATTCTTCTTCTCTTGCAGCGTTGTTTCGTAGATTTTCACCACCAATATAACGATTATCAATTCCACATTGTTGCAGTCTTTCAATGCATCGGAAAATACACGGCGAGATGGCTGACGCCTATTCGGGAATCTTCTTTGATATTCCCGACCACTTTCTAAAGCATTACCTTTGCAAAAGCTGTAAACAAAAATAATGTCGGCATATTCGTCATTGCCGAACTATTTTTTGACAAATTCGTATCTTTTTTACACTAACAATTAAGAGCAACGCCCAAAGTGTGTGACAACTGTCATCAACTAGTAACTAAGTCTTTTGTTTCAAAGCAAATTCCATGACTTACTATTAACTGTATGGACAAAAATTAAATAAGTTCAGAAAACTTCATGCCTCGATATCTCCAAAATCTCGAACACAAATTTTCATTTTTTTTCCTTCTAGTTATAAATCACCCTGTATAGGTTCGCGTCACTTGATCAGAATCTGCATAAACTGTAGGGTTAACTTCAGTTTCATTCACCTAACAAGCTACGTTTGTCTGAGAATAATAATCATCGTCATCAGTTTCAGCTACAATCCCTAGTATGGAATTATTTTCTAATCCTTCTGCTACTATTACTGGATTTGCATACTCAAATATCTCAGTAGCAACCACAACGCCTAAAAACCTCGATGAATCGACTGTTTACATATCTGCAGCTGCATTCTCTGTTGCTAACTTTTCTATAGCTAGAGAAACCATTTTCATGTTCACTTTGCACAAACTACACCTACCTTTATTTATAATATCACACAAGAAACAGAGACGAAGTTTTTTATAAAAAAGGTTATGTTGTTTAAATTTAAATCTACTGCCGAAACCCGATAACTACCCTTAACGGATTTTCGCTGTTAAAAATTTAAAATTTTTATTACTGCGGTTATTGACAAAACTCTGAAAGTGCACTTAACCGGTTTTGGTTGTACAAGTTTGTTTTATTTTTTTAATATTTGTTTCCACGAAACTATGTAAGTGGATTTGTGGGTTTTTTCCTGTATAAATAGTTTTTATTTAGACTTAACTGATTTATGGAGACAATAAAACAGTGTGATTTTGTTGAAACAGGGCTTAACTGTTTCTTGTAGTAGATTATGCTCTCTGAGTATCGGTACAGAAAACTCGCAAATGGCCAAAAGTAGACGGGGTTTTGCAGTAAGCCGACGAAATAAAGTTTGTCATCAATTAATCGCCTGTTTAGCTAAGGGTAACAACTCCACTAAAGAGCTTTACCCAGAACTTGCCTCGTGACAGTTGTGACACTAAATAATTTTAAAAATCAAATTAAGTAAGGGGTAAAAATATCTTTACGTTTCTAATAAATTAAATCAATATTCAAATAAAAAACATTATCGGTGGTCGAATTCGAAAATCAGGCGGATGTGTATGCAATCCCAACGCTTTGTGGGATATTGCAAGGAGAATGGGTTATTTCTACCTGCGCTACGAAGCACTACGTGACTACGTGCGTCCCGGCTGCCTTAAATGAAACCTTTTTTCGTTGACATCTCTTACACTGGAAAGCAGAAAGAACGCTTACGCTGTATCTGTTGGATTCTCGTCAGAATTAGTAAAGTCTCACTATATTCCTATTGTTACTTTTCTGCATTTCAGTTAAAGTAAAAATAATAACAAGCAAAGGAAAATAGAGCTAACAATATGTTACGGCCTAAAATGACTTTTACGACACCGCACCGGCTCATACAAAAAATCACGTAAAAGCGAAACGACTGGCGCGAACGATAACTTCTAAAATCGGGACAATGACTCACCTAAGACCCACGCCCTGCCCGTAACAAGATATGCTGTCTAAACATCAGTAGAGCGAGGGGTGGTTCTACACGAGATTACCTACGGGCAACAACCTAAGGGACGGTAAACAATGACACAATTGAATAGGGCGCCACCCGGTTCTGTCAACCAGAACGAAATACAAAGGTAAGCCCATAGAGGAACCAGGAAGCAAATAAACCTAACTTTCGACTTATCACCTTGGCGAAATCGAAAGCTCAACGGGAATAACATATAAGAGCAGCCACACGACTCCCAACACTGCAGCGACAAATGCACCGACTCACCTGCGACGTTTCTAAACTGCTCTCAGGCTCCACTTCACATAAAATCTGATACGGTGTATAAATTAATCTGTAAATAAACATGCACAGGGTCGTAGGAAAATCATAAAGCAACGCACAGTATACCGCTCTGTTGGTTCAACATATTACAGTACGCAGTCAGCGTACACGGATAGAAATGTCAAATATAAGGGGGCACTTGAAAAAATTTTTTGGCTTCGCATAATTGGTTCGCCAGTTACCAATTTATTTCAGGCCTAGCCTGTATATTTTTATTTGAATTATAATCCTTTGCATTTCGCATTTGTAAATTTTCCAAACCAGCGCATTTTGTACCTGGATTGAGTTCGTTCGCGCGATGCTCTTTTGACCTGTGCTATCTCTTATCGCAAGCCGTTGTAATGCAAGCTTTCTTTTGGAAACGAAATTTTCGTCAGAGGCACTTGCTGTCTTTACCTGAGCCCGCCGTCATCGGCGCGGCTAAGGCTTGATTTTAATTAAAACACTAATTATAAATACAGCAGTCTACCTTCATTAAACGGCTTCGCCTGGCTGCTGCGAAGGTCATCGCTAGAATAATCGGCATGTGGCTTGAAGTTGTGGGTGTGTACGATGTCCAGAGAGTCCCCCTTATTATCAGGGAATGATGCAGAGCCCACCTGGGTAACCACGAAAACTGCGAGACCTGTAGTTCGCACGCTCAAAAGGATCCCGACCATGTGGCGCAGTGACGTAGCGAGGAAGTCGCGGGCCCGTGTTCAAACATTTTATTGGGCCCCCTCCCCCCAATATAAAATTACTAATTATTCATATAAAATAAAACACTTCTTTAGAAAGAAACTTATTATATTACATATACGTATTTCTAAAAAAAAACAAAATCGATAAATTCTAACATAAAACATAAATTAACGTATATAAAACAAAAATATTAAAATATAATAAATGCAACAAATATAATTAATTATAAAAATTGTTTTTTCTCACTTTTTCAGAAGCGAACTGTTTAATTAGTTCTGTAACATCCAAACGTTCTGCAATTTTATTTTCTATTGACAACACGGCCAACGAAGACAGTCCTATGTAACTCATGCGGTTTCTTAAATATGATTTTATTATTTTTAATTTAGAAAACGATCTCTCTGCTGACGCAACGGTTACTGGTAGGGTCAAAAACCAAAAACACACTGTGAGGATGTCGGTAATACTTGAACTTGACCAGGAATTTTTCACAGATATAAATTTTGGTAAACTAAGAACGCCAGCAATGTGTTGTATATCTTCTTTAAACAAGGCTCTGAAAGACAAAATTTGATTTTGAAAATGTTCTGAAATATTCTCAGGGTATTTTTTCTGAAGCATCTCTCCTTCCTGTCGCAATTCTGCATCGGAATAGTTAGAAAGTACAGATTTCGTTAAAATTTTGAAGTCGCTTACCACTTCCTGTAAGCCGGCAAATCTTCTGTAAATCTGACTTATGATAATATCAAGATTCTTGTAAAATACATTAATTGGAAAAACATCTTCGTTTGTTTCTACGAAAATGTATTTTTGGTTGCCTTATCCTTATTCTTTTGCTGCTAAATTGTGCTGTAATGCCCCACTCAATAGCAACATTAGTTTCATTTCTTAATTCATCAAACTGATTTCTAAGGTTCATGATGATTTTAAGTAGTTCTTCAAAAAGATCCGATGCTTGCTGCAAATTTTGTTTTTTATCCTGCGACACCTTTGAAACCACATCTGATAGATTTAAAATCGTACTTTCTAAAACTATTAAAAATATTGTTTCGTACATTTCTAATGTTGTTTTAATTGATTTAGCTTCATCGACTTTTGTTTTCTTATTGGATGTTAATATAATATTTGTCAACGCTTTCTGTAAATCGACGTACCTGTATCATAAAGATAACAGAGCATCATGTCTGGATGACCAACGTACCAATTAGTGAAATGGTGATCTTTAACTGAATTAGGACCCAAAGGAAATTAATATAGTTTATATTTTGCGGTACACAAATTTTCAATTTTTATTTGTAAGAACCACTTATATTTTTTGTTTTTACGGGCTCTTCGCGGGCCCCTATAGGCCCGGGCCCGTGTTCGATCGAACACGTTTGAACACCGGTAGCTACGTCACTGATGTGGCGGATTAATATGCTATCCAGGCTTATGAAAAGAAGCGAACGGCGGCGGCCATCGATAACGACAACGACACTAAAGCACCCAGAAGCACGACCTTTCACTGCCGTCAAGAACTCTTAACCGGTCGCCCACGCCCGAAGGCGGGACGTCAACAAAACCACGCTATAACAACTGCCTACAGTATTGGCCGGTGACTAACTATAAAACCGAAGCTACGCTACGTGTTTCGCGCCAGACGCGTTCTGTCGCACCAAAACCTGTAGCCAATCCCGACGCAGACATCCCCAAGCGGACTCGCATGCCACAACAGGCGATGCGTCCTGAAGACGAAAGAGTGCGATGGAAATTAAATTATTTAGGAAAATCGTTCCTATGGACTGCACTTTGAATTCGATCTAAACAAACACGCTTCAACGTGACGAAATAAACCCAGGTGCAAATAAGACGGTTAGACACCAGAGCGGCTTCAATGAGCCTTTCAGAAAAAGTTGCGTAAGTGTCAACTCTTCAGAATTTTAGATACAATTTGATGGAATACTAACGTGAACGTATGACCGAAAAAACCTATATACACTCAAAGTCGTAAACTTTGAACAGAAAACACTCGAAAAAGGTCGCATAATGGTAAAATATAAAAATGCCCTGACAAATATCTTACCGAGCCTAATAATATTGCTACAATAAAATGAAACACTTGATTATCAAATTAATCCGAATCTGTCTAGCGGTACCGTATAGTACCAAAGAGTATACAGTACTTTAAAGTTATGAAGCTGGCAATACCGTCTGTTGATCTTGCTTCCCTTTTTCATAGTTCACTCAGTGACAGTCCAGTGTCAGTCTAATAGGCGTGTTTTGAGGTTATTGTGCATAACGTAGTGTTACTGGTGTTTTACTGTTTTGGTCTTGTACCTGAAGCATTTACTATGGATACTCGTTTCACGTAAGTATTCAATAGTCACAGTTAGATTGTGATTTTAGATAAATGTCGATAGTATGTTGTATAAAACCCTTCCAAAACATTCTTTATTTTCACTTTAATTAAAAATCAAAATACTATTGCAGATATATGATGTGAAGTTAGTCTGGTACCGCACGGTACCACTAAGCAGATGTCACAATATTTTGCGGCAAATCAAATATTTTTCTTTGCATTGTTTTTTTCAAAATACTGTTAATTTGATATTCGTAAATTAATATTTCATCTGAAAAAATAATTTTGGCGAACACGATTGAATTTCTAGTTCAAAATGTTTACCCATAAGTTCTATAGTAAACATGGAATATTGAATAAGACTGGTAGCCAATTTATTCCAGGGACTTGTCACTTGCTGAAGCTCTGCATATAATCGAGGAGGATGACGACATTGATATAGGTGATATATTCAGTGGAGCACCAGAAGCTGCAGTAAATTCAGATGCAAATTCAGGAGAGGAAGACGAAGGTGGTCTCCTCGATAACCTTTCCGGAAATCAACTGAGGACAAGAGCAGAAGTCGTGCTTAGTGTCAATATTGACACTCAAGAATTGTCTTATGACGACAAAGATGAGGTTTATGATGTAGAAGAAGATGCGTCATCAAAAGATAAAAACGAAGAACAGGTGTATTTAAAAATAAAAAAAAATTGAAGAAAAATGTTACATTGAAAGAGCGAAAAAGGTTAAAATTTAAAAAAGAAACTAATGATTACCATCCATGTAGCCCATCTTCATGTACCGGTAAAGCACAGAAGAGAAGTATTACCAGGACAATATGGAAACCAACTTCATTGACAATTGAAGAAAGTTCTCCTTCTCTCAGTGGTGTTTTCCCGGAAGGTGTAGGTGACTATACATCTTTTAGATGCAAATCGCCCACAGAACTATTTGAGCTGTTTTTTGACAACAAAATGATCTATTTTCTTGTAACAGAATCTCGGTGTTATGCTTTATTTATAAATGAGCCAAACCCACAAATAACAGCAAATGAAATGAAATCGTGCATTGGAATTCTTCTCTTGAGTGGCTACAATGGTGTTCGAAATAGGAGATTCTACTGGGAAAATTTCCGGACACACGCAATGGATTGGTCTACAATTGCATGCACCGCGATCGATTTGAAAAAAATTATGCGATGTCTGCACTGTTCAGACAACACCAATCTCGATACCCAGGACAAAATGTGTAAACTCCGACCTCTGATAAATTTTTAAATAAAAATTTTATGAAAAATTACATTCCATAAAAGTATGAATTTTGATGAAAGTAGGATGAAGTATGCTTCTACAAATTTATACTATAATAAAAGATTTTCATTGATGTGTATTTTCCTTGCAGATCTGAAGAAAATAAATTACAGGGACTTTTGTCACCATATCTGCCTAGCGGTACCATACGGTACCACCCCTTATTTATGAAAATGCAAGTAAATGAACAAAACTAAGTTTAATAATATGTCAAGTAGACCAAAAAAAGCAATACAAAAAAAATTACAAAAATCTGTAGTGGTTAAAAAACCAGGCAGATTCCGGTTAAATCAATATCAAATTTTAAAAAAATCCGGGGAGGTACTCGATCTACATTATCAGGGGATGCCGTAGTAACCGCATAAATAGGTTATACTGCGCAATGCAGGCTCGCTGGTATGTGTTTGAAGCGCGGCTGTATTTAAGAGAACGATGTTATTGTTGAAACGTTTTGAATTTTTTGCGACCTTATATTGTATCTGTTGGATCCTATTTTCGTTAAGTGTAAAGCCTGACCTATGTGCAAACTATTACTTTTATCTATTTCCCACTTAGCGCAAAAATAAACAAAACTTATTTTTTTTAAGGTGCTCACCCTGTATATATTTGTCGGAAATTTTCTCGGTTTCATGCCAGGTAGATATATAATTTGCATGCAAAAAATACTTCCTTTGCCTTTTAGACGAGGGAAGTAAAAGAAATGTTATGGTGATGAATGCCGTTTTTCTTCTATTTCAGGACCAGTGAAAAGTAAATACTACAGTGTATACAGTAAACTGTTCTACTGGACTTTTGATAAGTAGGTATTTTGTGCCCGAGTAGATCAATAAAACCACGCTTGATTTTATAATATGGCGTCGTTAGTGAGCTGAGCTCCTCCAGTTTTGACGTATTAATTATTGCCATAAGTGTTTTATACAATAATTGATATTAGGCATTTCCGAATTTAAACTGGGAGATATTTACCGTTTAGCAATCGTTAGTCAGGTGACGTTGGTACAGAAATTTGAGTAAATATTTTTAGAACGTAGCTGCTGTACTTATATCTGTATCTGCAATGTAAACTAAAATGTGCGAACTGGGCGTTTACTAGTGTGATTTGTTTGCTACAAACTTAATAATCGGATGAACTACATGCATCTGGTAGATTCCGTACAAGTTCCAAACCCTTTATGTCAAAATATCAACCCCTTATATAAATGTCGGTGTTTGGTACGTATAAGATATATTGGTATAATAATTGTATATGTTTATATTTCAGTAAGGAACTGAAAAAGCATTTGTAATATGAATATTCTCTTCTTTCAGAACGACGGCAAAACTCCAAGTGTTGGGTCTGACACAATATCGAGGAGATGGTTATCTAATTCTGCAGATTTACATCACAAGCTTCAGGTAAGCATATAAATAATAACTGTCAGTTGAATATGTAAAATAGTTATTTATATTTATCTAGGAGGAAAAATTGTCTTTTTATGGACAATGCCTGCAATTGCTGGCCGAGGCAAGCATTCAGGCAAGGCCATAAAAAGCAGTTTTTGTTCGAGGTGCATATTAAATTTTTCCGTCGACCGTCATAATTTGAAAAAAAATTAAAGTGGAGTCCGCATTATAAGAGTTGTTGAGGACGGAAAACGTTTGTGGACGAAAAGTGTTTACGGACGAAAAGTGTTTGCGGCTGTAAAGTGCGGCCGTAAAGTGTTTGCGGACGAAAAGTGTTTGCAGACGAAATATTAATGGTGTCCAAAAAAGTGACATTTTTGGTACGTAAATGTGGCCGTAAAATCACATTTTATAGGGAGGTCGACGGAAAAGATTGTTAATGTTCATGAAACACTTCACTCACTCAAAAATATAGCAGAAATGTGTATGTCAATATGAATATTGCCCATGGACAAAATCTTAGCTCTAAAACAAATCTAAATGCTATATGTTACAAACATAAGACAGACTTATGCGTTTTATACATAAACTTTCGTCAAGCGTACGGTTCTGTCAACTTAAAATAGCTATATAGTGCAATGAGGGAAGTAGGAATACCTCTTTCCAGCTAACAAGGTTAACATAAATGACACTGAAAATAAAATAAAAGGACATGGAGACATATCATCGAGTTTTAAAGTAAAACGAAGGCTAGATAACTATTAAATTAGAAAACAACCGATAGCTAAAGTGAGAAAAAGTTTTTGCGATCACTAATCACAGACGAAGGTGACAACAGTGTGGAGATAAAGTATTGCGTAACAAAAATGGATACATGTGTGGGTACATTAAAGAGGTAATAAGGGCAAGAAATGTAACAAGAAACAATGCTCAGATTTTACAAGACTAATTTTGAATAAAGAGAAGGTTTTGAATTTCGATTTATGCCATTAAGATGAATTTTTTATGTGATCTCATAGTTGTGGTGTATACCATATGGATATGGATCGATTTATTCATTTTCACTACATTATAACAAAAACCCACATTTTTCAAAGCAGTTTTTAGTAATTTAATTTTCTAGTTGAAGGCTTGTGCCATTTAGAATTATTGCATCGTTACAATATACCGATTATTTGATTGACAGAATTAATCACGTTTCATTGTTGCTTATACTGTTACACAGTGCCCGCCATAAATGTGGGCACATATGGAAATTCGTGCTATTATTCATTTGACAGAAAATTTTATTCTTGAAAAAATCTCAAACTAAACATTTTCCAAAATTTAAATATCTTTTTTTGTATACGGGGGAGGTTACAAAATATGAAAATGGATCAAGAATAAAGTACCCTTATTTCTCAAAATACACAATAGCTATTTATGCAAGAAGTGCTAAAAGTCGACGTTTATGCACGAGACATCGGCTTCGTTTCATAACATGCCTCGTGCATAAACGACTTTTAGCACGCGTTGCATACAATATTTTATCTACGACCTTAATTTTACCGTTATTAATCCATAAATATCGATTTAACAAATGTTTGCATCTATGACACTTCTAATTTATGTCATAATAAATAGTAGGCCATGCACGGGCGAATGTTTGCGAAGCCAGTGCTGTCAAGGTCAGTTACGAAATTTAATTATTAATACTCTACATCTGACTGTATTCATTACATAACGCTTTAATTCTTTCAAAAACACTTTACCTGTAACGCAAGAAGCAACTAGAATAACTTTACAACTTCACTTCCAGTTCGAAATTGTAGTTTTATAATCTCACTTCACTTTTAGCACTAGAGCTAAAAGTAAACAGCTGATTTCTTGAACCACGGTAAACTATAAAACGTCACTTTTAGTGAAACAAGCTAGCGCTAAAAGGTATACTTTTAGTAGTGGTCGTAGATAAAAACGTTTATTTCATACTGATGTCAAAAATGACAATTTTCGGATTATTTAAGGTACAAAAAACGGAACATTAAAATCCTAGTACTTTAAAGTAAAATTTTAAAGTTCAAGTACTTTAAAATTATACGTCAGTTGTTGACATGAAATTTGAAATGATTTACTTTTTATTTAAAATTTATTAAACTTGCAGTATGAAATAAATCGTTGTATTCACCACGAACGAAAAGTGTTTTTAAAGGTCCTCGCAAGTAATTCTGTCCTCGGCTAACACCTCGTCGGTAAACAACTTTCACGTCTTTAAAATGCCACTTTTCGTTCTAGATAAATAAACTACTATTTTTGGAAATATTTATTATAAAATTTCAATTAACAATTATGATTGTTTTAAATTGTTGTTCATGTTCGGATCGTTTGTTATTAAATTTTGTTTAAGATACCCCTTTTTTTACTTTGGACACAAGAAAAATTTGATTTTTTAGCACTAATTTCGATTAACGTAATTTTCTGGTTGCCAGTGAAGGATATTCACAATACATACTCATCGTATCCGATAATAACTTTGAAGTATCCCATTTTTCTAACAGAGGGTAATAGGAAAAACCAGTTGAAATTGTGTTTCGGAATAGGTGGCAGTGACAGCCATTTTCATGTTTTCAAACCTCTCTCGTATACGAAGGAAGATATTTAAATTTTGGCAAGTGCATATTTAGTTTGGGAAGATGCAAAAACTTTTATTAAAATACAATTTTCTGTTAAAGGCGTAATAAAAATAATTCATGTGTCCAAATTGCTGGCGAACACTGTATACTATGTTATATAATATACAGTGTGCCCACAGACTCATGCCCAACATGGAGATCATCCTTGTTACGAGAGATAGAGATTTGGTTAAATGAGATGAAATACTCTTTAGGTAAAGTTCTACTGTACCTCATAAATAAATTTTTAACTTTTTGATTTTTTTAAATAATTGGTTTATTTTAAGAGGAATTCGAATTTAATATGCACATTCTTAAATCACTTTTAATAAAAATCTAGTGATGTATTTAGATTATTGAAAACTGTTATTGTAGTTGAGTTATAACAGTCAACTTCATTTTTTCGTAGGTGTATCATAGTTGGCTATGACGCGTTTGTAAAGAGAATTGTTTTTCCTTTTCAAAATTGTATAATTTTTTATAGCTAATAGAAAAATTTCCTATTTCACTTTTACAAGTGAGAGCATCAGTCATAAAGTTTGCTATTTGAAGGTTTTGAAAACACAGAAATAAAGAATAGTATATTACTTTACAAGGCATGAAAGTTATATTTTGCAGATGAGGAGTCTTATTGAAGAATACGAGGACGTGAAGCCTCCGAGTACTTCTTCAAAGCTTCCGAGTCAAGCATAGACACTTTCATGTTGTGTAATGTATTACATTACGTGCGTGCGCAGGCTTCGGCAGCACGGATCTACATTGCTCCACGGTTCCAGCCGTTGCTAAGAGAGGGCGCCAAGCGCACCGCTCGCTAGTCATGTTTCCACGGCGCTCGCTTAAAACCCCGCGCCAGCAATCCATCTGGCTTTTACAGTGACAGCGTCTTAACAAAGAACAACTCTACCAAAGCTATTTAATATTATATGTGCTAGGCTATATCGAAGCTTATGCAAATAAACAGTCTTGAAGGAAGCTGGAGGAGGTCTGCAAAAATCTCAAAAGTGACTAGTCTTGCAAAGTGACACTTTCAAGATCAAACTGAGTCTTGACATGGCCGCTTTCTTGACGATTTCAGGAAAAATGTATTTATAGCAATTATGCATTTATTAAAAACGTAGAATGCTTTAAAAAATATTTAGATTTTACATTAAACTAAATTATAATAAAAAATCTGGTGTGATACACTCACACAACTTCCTTTTACAGTGATCTTATAATTAGTCAAAAATTTCATTTTTAATTTTTAACCATTTGTTAAAAATTTTCAAAAATTGCAAATTCTACAAAAACGGTACAAAATCGAGTGTTAGTTCAAGAGACAAATTTTCTCTAGAATTTTAAGGTGAATTCAAAAATGTAATAATATACCGGGTGTTTTATTTAAAATAGGAGTTAATAAAAAAAATAGAAAAAAAAACAAAAGAAACCCACTTTAGAAGTATTCAACTGGAAAATCACCTATCTCACATCAATACACATTAAAAATGTAAGAAAAATGTAAAGTTTAAAAAAAATCGTTAGAGCCGTTTTTGAAAAAATCGAAAAAAACTGAAAAATCACAAGAGTAAACACCTACTTCCGGTTATGCGATTTTCTTCAAAAGCTTGCTGTCTCATCTACATAGTACACAAAACTTATATATGAAGTTTCAACGCCATACCTCTTCGTTTTTGAGATATTCTGTTCACAGACAGACACACACACAGACAGACAGACAGACAGACACACAGACAGACAGAACAATGAAAAAAAATATGTTTTTTGGGATCAGGGGACTCTAAAACGTGAAGATCCGTTGAAAACTCAATTTCGAATTTTTGGGGTGAATCCAATACTTCCTTTATAGTAAACGGAAGTAAAAATTAGAAATGTTCAAGCACTAGTCCATTATTTTCCAAACATAAGTATGATTAATGGATATTAGATTTAATGTTTTTTTTTCATACGTTTATTTCTTTGAATTATTTCAATCTGTTATTATGTGATAACATTCAGTAAATTTCTTTTTACATGTAATTTTGACATGAGGAAATTGTGGTCTTTAGCAATATTTCTTTATAATGACAGAAACTTAAAGTTAATTAATTCCTAGAAAGATAAACTGAGAACTTAGATAAACCTATTAACTAAATCGAACGGGTCGTGTCTTTTAAGCCTTTTAACATATTGCCGATGTAGTAGCGCCACAGCTAAATAATTGGTATGTACACTAACTTTTATCTATTTATTTAAGATACTGACAAAACGGGCTGACGCCCAATAATATTGTCAGCCTTCCCATATTTACAAAAACAAATACAAGTCAAAAATAGACAAAAAGAGAAAAAATTACATTTAAGCTTAATCCTAAAAGTACATATTGTGTTTGGTGTTTTGCACTAACACGTTCAATTTTCTGCTTAATCGTGGGTATGGGGATATTGTGCTGAAGAAGCCAGTTAGGAACATATCTGGAAGCATCAGTTACCATTCTAATTATTTTATTTTGAAATCGCTGTAATATCTCCAGATTCGAGTTGCTTGCAGTCCCCCAAATCTGAATTCCGTAAGTCGAGATTGGTTTCATGATAACTTTATACAGTAGCACTTTATTTGCCAGTGATAACCGGGACTTCCTTCTTATTATCCAATACATTTGTCCCTAGGTACTTTGCACTGTGGAATTGGTGTGTTGTTTAGTTGAACTGGTGGGCAGGTGTCCTTTCATAAAGTAATAGTTACTTGAGTCGATTTTGTTTCATTGACATGTATGCGCTATGGCTTTAGCCAGTCCTCAATTTTATTCAGGTTTGGTTGTAGTATTGCTGATGCTATGTTTGGATCACTATGTGATGCTAAGTTTGCAGTATAGTTTGCGTATGTAGCTACCATTGTTTGTGGTGTTGTTGGTAAATCTGCTGGGTATAATAGATATAATACAGGTCCCAAGATGCTTCTATTGGATGGATATTTGATTGTGAATCTTTGAATTTAACTTGGAAGCTTTGCTCGTCTAAGTATGTCTTGATTAGTTTGTAGTATTCTGTTGCTAGAACCTTTTTGATCTTATATAACAATCCCATGTGCCACACCTTATCGAAGGCCTGGCTTATATCAAGGAAAACCGACGATCAGTATCTTTTTAGATGTAAGTCGTAATTAATTTTAGTGGTTGGGGGTACCTCTGTATCTGGTAGAGGTCATTCGTAATTTGTGTTGTGGGAGTAAGGCACATATAAAAATTAATGGTATTATATCTGACTCTTGTCCAATCCCAAAAGGAGTTCGCCAGGGATGTGCCAATTTTGTTCAATATTTACACTGAATATGTAATGCAACTTGTGTTGGAGAAGTGGGATGGTGGGATAATGGTTGCTGGTCAAACAATATCTAACCTAAGGTTTGCTGATGATACCACCTTGATCGCAAACAACCCACAAGAACTTCAAACACTATTGCAACGTCTTGAACAATTAGCGATGAATATGGTTTAGCAATAAACTACAACAAAACCAAAGTACTTATTGTTGACAGGGAACATGACAACTATCCTGATATAAAACTTCTAGGGAAGTGTGAGGTTGTGTCTGAAATAATATACCTGGGAGCCCTTATTAACAACGAAGGCAGTTGTGAGCATGAAATCCGACGTAGAATTCAACTGGGTGGAATAGCTATGACAAAGCTGACAAAAATTTGGTGTGACCAACATCTTTAAGGAAACAAAAATTAAGCTCATCCACTTCCGTTCTCCATATGTATGCTGCTGAGACATGAACCATAAAAGAAGAATAGACGCCTTTGAAATGTTTTGCTGGCGTAGAATGTTACGCATCTCTATGGACTGCGCATAGAACCAATGCGTCGGTTTTAGAAGAAATAAAGCCAAAAAAGCGGCTCTCAAGCATCGTGTGCACTAAGATCCTTCAATTCTTGGGTCATATTGCTAGAACTGACAACCTGGAAGAAACTATCGTTCAAAGAAAACCCCATGGCAAAAGACAGAGAGGCAGATTCCTTAAACGATGGCTTGATATCAATCAGGCAGTATTAAACGAACCATCTTCAGTTGCCATGCAGAAAGCTCAAGATCGACTGCAGTGGAAAACTCTCATTGACGAAAGGGTTGAAAATTGAATGCATAATGGACCACAACACATCAATCATGATGTAATGATGAGAGAGAGAAATGAGATTTTTCTTTATTCAGTTTACATGTAAAAACTTGGATTTTTTTTCCAAATTTTGAGCCACAATTTTGTATTTAGATAGAAAATTTTCAGGAGCGGACGTCCCCGCAAGCAAATGCTCGCCTCTCAAGCAGCCGGCCTGGGTTCGAATCTCAGCGGAATCTAGAAGGATTTTAAAAATCGTACGCTCTCCGGCTACCACTCTTATCACCTGCGGTAGTAGTTAACCCTTAAAAAAGAGAATTCTTCCTCACTTTTGATGGGCAAGGCTAGCCACCTACCCGGCCTAAGGGCAAAGAGGGCTCATAGACCCACTTTGTGTTTAAAACAGGCCACTAGCCTACAATAAGAGGAAGAAGAAGAAGAAGATAGAAAACTACATTTTAAACAAGTTTCGTTGTGTAACAGTGGGTCGTTTCAACAGATTAGGAATTTAATGAGAGGCTGGTAGTTATGTAAATAATTTATTTCACTAGTATAATATACGCCGAGCCAAGCGTAAGCTTTCCCAAAATAATCTACAAAGACAGTTATTAAGGCGATGCACAAAATAATTGAACAAACACTCACCTACAGCAGGTATTAATACGCAAAAAGCCTTTTGCGGCACTAGAATTACCAGGAAGCGGTAGATAATTAATTGGTAAGCTAACACACTGACCTGCCAGCCAGCGCAACTCGAGCACCACAAAATTCCCCAAAATTGTAGCAAGGTAGATACTACACGGCAGAGCTGGACATGCGCGTGCAACACCCAAACGCAATACTTTGCTACAACTTGCCCCCGTCTTGTCTCGTCGTAAAGGGACAAGAAATAGGAAATCTAGGATAGGTACTTTTTAAGGTGAATGATATGGAAAATTCCCCTTTCGAGATTTAGGTCTCTAGGGTCAGCCAGAACATACGTTTTTGGACTTAATTTTTTTTTTATTCTATAAGGACCTTCGAACAATAATAGGAATTTTTTCGTTTCTTGCAAAGTGGCTGAGGATATAGGATTTGCTCGAAGCAGAACTAGGTCGCCTTCCGAAAACGCCCCCACCGGATTACCGTGATTTTTGGCGGATCGACGAACAGCTCTCTTATCTAAATTCTCGCGCGCGAAGAATAATCGAATATGACTGTCTAGCCTTTGAGTCTCGGGAAGACCACACGATTTACGGATTGGGGAGTATTGAGTCTTTCCGAATTGTAATTCAGTAGGAATACAGTTAGTAGACTCATGGGTGACTCCATTCAAAAATTCTGCGAATCTTGGAACTTCCACAGCCCATCGCGTATGTTGCTGATTGCAAAAAGTGCGAAAAAGACGCCCCAGCTCCCTCATTATTCGTTCCGAGGGGTTGCTTTGCGGATGTCTAATTGAACTAAATAGTACTTGCACACCCATTTCGCGGAGCGTATTACTCCACAAAGACGCGGTAAATTGAGTACCTCTATCACTCAATATACGCTGAGGAGTACCTATCTTAGGAAAATAATGGTTTGTTAAATGCTTGAGTATGGCCTTAGTTGTCGCGCGCTTTAGTGTGTATAAAGCAACATATTTGGTGAACACATCTACCACAACCAACAAAAAACACACACCACCGCGGGACTTTGGTAACGGACCGTAAAGATCCAGCGCGACCAAATCACGGGGCCTCTCTGATACAATCGCTTCCAAATCAGGTTTTGGCATCCTACTACACTTAGCCCTTTGACAAATGTCGCAAGACTTAATGATATTTTTAACAAGCTTATGCAGACCTGTATACCACACATCAGCCCTAAGAGCGCACCACGTCTTATACACCCCGAAATGCCCATAGGCTTCGTGGTAAGCCATGATAAAATCTTTGATTAATGAAGTAGGGACGCACAACAGGCTCGTATAAGCATCCTTTCTAAACAATAACAAATCCTTCATTAAGTAAAATCTCTCTGAGCTTAATCCAGATCTAGCTTTTTCAATTTTGTTCCCTAATTTAGCATCTGCTTGCTGAGCTTCTGCCAGGTGCTTTAATTTTTCCTTAAATTTTGCAGAAAATTTAACTGCGCTGAGAACCCTAAAAATACCGTTACACGGGGAGGGTAACCGATTCGTGGGATGACGTGACAAAATGTCGGCAACGTAATTATTTTTTCCCGGTAAATATTGAATTTTGAACGAATACTCCTGAAGGGCGAGTACCCACCTAGTAATTCTAGGAGAGAGCAGTCTGCATGTATTGAGGTACGAGAGAGCTCGGTGATCGGTCATTATGGTAAATTCGCGACCGATTAAAAAAATTCTCCATTTTTGAAGGGCAAACACGATCGCCAGAAGTTCCTTCTCGGGTACTGAATAACGACGTTCGCGCTCAAGTAAGAGACGACTAGCGTAGGCTACTACACGTCGTTGACCATCGTCTAGCTGGTAAAGCACCGCACCTACACCTACGTCACTAGCATCTGATTGGACAAGAAACGGTTGATCCTCGAGTGGATGATAGAGAAGCGTTTCTTTGCAAATTTGCTCCTTCAGTTTCCTAAAAGCAACATCCTGTACATCTGTCCAAATCCATCGCGACTTTAGGCGAAGGAGAGCTGTCAGAGGTTCTGAGAGGGTAGCAAAATGTTCACAAAAGGATCGATCAAAGTTACATAACCCTAAAAATGCTTGAACTTCGCGTACATTTTTTGGAGTGGGATATTCCCGGATCGCTTGAATTCTGTCTGGGTCCGGTTGCAACCCTTGCACACTGAGAGAATAACCCAAAAATGTTATTTCCTCTCTAAAGAAAACGCATTTTTTCAGTCTTAGGGTAAAACCAGCTTCTTTTAAACGGGACAACACCAGGTCTAAGTGCTTAAGGTGTTCTTGAAAAGAACTGGAAATTATAAGGACGTCATCTACGTACGCGTGTACAAATGAACCCAAAAAAGGACGCAAAACGGTGTCCATGCACCTGGTAAAACTAGACACCGCCGTCTTAATTCCAAAAGGTAAGACCTTAAATTGATAACATTTAGTTCCTACTCTAAACCCAGTAAATTTCCGGTGTGCCTTTTTAATAGGTATTTGCCAGTATGACGACGTAAGATCTAGGCAAGACATGAATTTAATATTAGGAAGATTTCGAAGAATATCATCTATCGTCCGAGGCAGTTCGTTATCGGCTTGCATTACCGAGTTTAATCTACGCGCATCAAGGCACAGACGAACTGTTCCATCCTTCTTTACTGCGGTCATGAGAGGGCTACAAAAAGATGAATCGGCACGCTCAATTATGCCAAATTCTTCCATTTTTTCGATTTCTAATTGAACAGCCGGCCTATGAGCTACTGGAATGGGATACGGTTTAACCGTAAACGGAGTATCATTCGTTAAGTAGATCGAGTGTTCATATTCGTGAGTAAGCCCGGGAATTTCCGAAAATATTTCACGGTGTTTATTTAATAACTGGGAAAATTTAGTTTTTTCTTCAGCGATTAATTCGGTTTTGTTTACTATCTCTTCAAAATCCGTAATAGAATTTGGCTCAGCCTTAGGAGGCGTCGGATGAGAATGATGTATAGCGCAAAGCCTAACTGATCCTACCGGAAGAGCAGCAAATTCATGTTCAAAATGGACCTCAGAAATTGGAAAAATATTTCCGTCATGTTTTAGTGTAACTTGTTCGTTTTCTAAATCAATAACTGTTTTATACAAACGCATAAAATCGATCCCAATAATTACTGGATAAACTAACTGCTGTACAACTAAGAACTCGTGTGCGCACTCAAAACCTCCCAATACCATTGGCAACAAGACTTGCTTTACTACTCTAGCTTGGTTGGCCTTAAATGCCCCCGTGATTCGTATACCACTTACGTTAACGTAAGGAATATCTTCGATATTATTAACAATTTGTTCGAAAACTTCGGAAGCAATACAACATATCTGGCTTCCCGAATCAACTAATGCTGGAAATTCGATATGACCTATTAAGATTTTTATTATAGGTGACCTGTAATTATTTTTTGAGTGCTCATAATCGCATTTTTCCGCTAACAAATCTTCGCGGGGATTACTGTTTGTGGAGTTATATGTGTTGGCCCTAACAATATTTACCACCAACGGACCGTTTTGGTGGCTCGTACCTAGTTTTCCGCCCCGTAATTACCATCCTCCTCCTCAATGGAGATCGTTGATACTTTCCGCATCGCGCCGTTCGCACGTATATCTAAATTTACTTTGTTTTGACGCATATCTTTCCGAATTTCGCCTCGCTCAGGTTCTGCTCTCGGACGAAGTACGAAGTCGGCTTGACGCAACCTGCCTACCGCTTCGCTCACCGTTTGAGCTCCTATCAACGCGGCTGCTACTTGGGGGTTAAAATGGCGCGCTATTACCGCCACGAGCAAATATTCAGGATAGGGAGGATCAAGATATTTTCCCTTTGAAACAAGGCTAAGGAAATAGGTTACGTAGGAACCGTCTCCGTATCTGTAACGACCCGTTTCCAGTTGCAGGCGCACCTCCAACTGCTTTATAGGGCCCCAAAATTGTTCTAAAAAAGCAAATTTAAGGGCTTCAAAACTATTAAATGTGTCCAAAACGGCTTCCGCCCAAATCTTGGCGTCTTTTTGAAATAAAGAGGCAGACCAGTGTGGTACGTACATAAACGGAATCCCCATAGCATTAATAGTATTTTCTAATTTAGTTATAAAAGACACCGGGTGAATCCCTTCCCCATCGAAAATCGGAAGAAATTTACTAGCTTCTACTAAAGAAGATGGCAAAAAACAACCTACATTATTAACGCGATTAGGCAAGCAACAATTCGATGCACAGACTTGCGGTTGGCTCGGAACATCATTAACATAATCAACACAAACATTTTTAACATTACAAACGTTAGGAATATCACTACTACATGTAATTGGATTACTATTTGATGTTTTAAGCAGATTACCTAAATAATTCAAATTGGAAACATCATCTCGTTTTCTTTGATGAAAATCATGACAGTATTCATGTTTACGTAATTTAGAACAAACATTATCTGCTACATTTTTATTTAAAAAACCTGTGGTCACGGGGATACCAGCAGCGCTGATTTTTTCTCTTGGTTTCGTTCCTCGGAACGGTAAATCGAAGTTTAACTGCATACCTGCTGCAATGTTTTCGTCGCCTTGACCGATAGCAAACAAATCCACGTTATCGCGCTGGCCCATTCTCGCTCGCGTACCTGAAGGATGCGTGGTGGCCTCGTACATGATAGAAGCGGCAGGAAATGCTGCGGCTTCGTCCTGCAGGTCTACCTCTTCATCTGCGATATTATTTACCCCAGGAGTGGACTGAGGGTTGCCTTCGGGACTCGCCGGAGATGATAGTGGCCGTCCTCGACCAGCGGAACGTAGTTTGTTTCTATAGTTCGCAGGTGTTCGTAGAACCATGTTTTCCATCTGTTGGCCCTCGTTGGTCGCCAAGTTGTAACAGTGGGTCGTTTCAACAGATTAGGAATTTAATGAGAGGCTGGTAGTTATGTAAATAATTTATTTCACTAGTATAATATACGCCGAGCCAAGCGTAAGCTTTCCCAAAATAATCTACAAAGACAGTTATTAAGGCGATGCACAAAATAATTGAACAAACACTCACCTACAGCAGGTATTAATACGCAAAAAGCCTTTTGCGGCACTAGAATTACCAGGAAGCGGTAGATAATTAATTGGTAAGCTAACACACTGACCTGCCAGCCAGCGCAACTCGAGCACCACAAAATTCCCCAAAATTGTAGCAAGGTAGATACTACACGGCAGAGCTGGACATGCGCGTGCAACACCCAAACGCAATACTTTGCTACAGTTGGTAAAATTTTTCTCTATTTTGGCTGGTAAATGCATTTTTGCAATTATGCTCAAAAAATTAAAGGTACCAAACAATATAAGTGGTGTTATTGTCAACCAATGGCATTCTTCAATTTAAAAATCTGGTGTGATACACTCACACAACTTCCTTTTACAGTGATCTTATAATTAGCCAAAAATTTGATTTTTAATTTTTAAGCATTTGTCAAAAATTTTCAAAAATTACAAATTCTGCAAAAACGGTACAAAGTAGAGCGTTAGTTGAAGAGACAAGTTTTCTCTAAAATTTTAAGCTGAATTCAAAAAAGTAATAATATACCGGGTGTTCTATTTAAAATTAGTTAATAAAAACAATAGAAAAAAAACAAGAGAAACTCATTTTAGAAGTATTCAAATGGAAAATCATTTATCTCACATCAATACACATTAAAAATGTAATAAAAATGTAAAGTTTGAAAAAAATCGTTAGAGCCGTTTTTGAAAAAATCGAAAAAACTGAAAAATCATGAGAGTAAACACCTACTTCCGGTTATGCGATTTTCTTCAAAAGCTTGCTGTCTCATCTACATAGTACACAAAACTTATATATGAAGTTTCAACCCCATACCTCTTTTCGTTTTTGAGATACTCTGTTCACAGACAGACACACAGCCAGACCATTGAACAAAAACATGTTTTTTGGATTCAGGGGACTCGTAAACGTGAAGATCTGTTGAAAACTCAATTTAGAATTGGGGTGAATTCAATATTTCCTTTATCGTAAAAGGAAGTAAAAATAAACTACCAATGAACGATTATTTTAGTGACTATATCATTCATCAAGTTATAAGCCAATAAGAATGCGTTATTTTCCTTAGTTACCCTGTATTACAGCAATTATTGCAGTAACTATGGCGATATCGAATATACGAGCCTGTGTATAGCCGGCTATACGAGCTTGTCTATATTCGAAGCATTCACACACGATATTAAATCCACATAGTCATGAATTTGACAAATAAAAAAAAACAATTTATTATTCCAGTTATTAATTTTATAAAGTGTAAAATGAATCGTTTCGGGAACAATTCCTTTAAATTAATGGACGAAATGATAGAAAACAATAAACCGGCCAATACAGTCAAAACTGAGCAATACGTTTCGCGGCAGTTTCAAAAATTTTGTGAAGTGCGAAATTATCAACTAGATGAAAACACATCGAATGAAGAACTCGCCAAAATTCTTAAAGATTGGGCGTTCAACATGCGGAAAACTGACGGCACAGAATACAAAGAAAGTGTTATTAAAACTATTTGGAACTTTACCGCAAAAATGGTGCAGCTAAAGTATTTCCAAATGTTTAATCGAACCATTGATCCATTTAAAGATATTGTTTTTCAAACTGCAGTAAACGCAAAAAACACGAAACGTAAACAGCTGCAAGCTATTCCGACAAAACGGAAGAGTAGCGCTGTGGCATTAAAAACTGAAGATATTCAGAAAATAGTGGATAAATAAGTACGGTATAAAAACAGGGCGAATTGAATATAATACTGTTTTCTCCAAAACCGCTTAAGGAGGAAATTAGCGAACCACTGAAAGTAAATGGTCGACTACAAATACAGAAAATGCCGATCACTGTCCTGTTAGATTATGGAGAAAGATGATGTCGAAACGGACCAAAAATATAAAAACTAGACGCTTATTTCTAGCAGTGAATAGGGGCTGGAATAAATATCCAAACAGTTGCTGGTATAAAAATATGCCTCTTGGGATAAATGAAATAAGTAAATCGACAAAATTAGGTGCAGAAGCCATCGGGATAGATACAAAAAAAGTTAAGATAACCAACCACTCTAATAGATCAATCACTGTGAGCCAATTATCAAGTGCGGGCGTCAGTGTTCAAGAGATAATTAAAATAACGGGCCATGCCTCAACCAATTCTATTCAACCATACCTCCAATTAAACGAAGAGCATCACAGCAACATCATTTCCAATTTAAGAAAAGATAATTCTTCGGTTAATAAAAAATCGTCGTCTTCGTCTATGAAGAAATGTGATGCTACAGATGTGTGTAACAAAGATAATTCTTCGGTTAATAAAGAATACTCTTCTTCACCTTTGAACAAATGTGATGCTACAAATGTGTATAAAAATTGTACATTCAATATTAATAATTATTAAATTAATTTTCTGTTTACTCTTTTACTTTATTTATTTTCTTTATTCATGATATAGTCTACCCGTATACAACTCGACAATCGAAAATTATCGATTCTCGACGTGTTGCCTTGTAAAACACCACTCGACCTTCGGTCTCGTGGTGTTTCAGGTAACACGTCTCGTATAACCGATAATTTTCGATCGTCTAGTTGTATAATATGTGACAATACTTCGAGGAGCTTTATTTCAGCCACAATTTTTTCTGTAACTATTTTTTAATGAAAAAGAACTTGAATTTTAGTTTTAGAAAAGTTTTGATTGTTTGTAAAAATGTTGCTAGGATCGGTTACTATGGATACAATTTATAATTTTAGTGTTAGGAGTATTTTTATAGGCCATTTTCAATCATCTAAAAGTTAAATTGTCAAGACGAATAGGACTCGAGGTCAAAATATTGCCGACAGCTTTTGCTCTGTAAATTGTCTCGTTTCTGTTGCTTTAGAAAATAACGACTCGTGCAAGCACTCGTTGTTATTTTCGTCGCCACAGAAACTGATATCTGAACCGCAAAAATTATTGTCGGCAATATTTTGACCTCTCGTTCTATTATTACTGATAACGGAAGTCATGTGAAGATTTTTGTTTGGCCTATTTTGTAATCTTTTTTTTAACCACCTCTGATCGGCAGGGTTTAATTTTCCAAGAAACTAAATAAAATTGTTCCCATTTGATGCCAACTTTTTGGCGTTATAAGAGGAAAAGGGAAGCAATGAATTTTCCTATTTTTCTTGCATGTGTTGTTGTCTTGTCTTCAGGTGATTTACTACTTCCTTTTACCTTTACCTGTTTTTAACCAGTAAGTTATTCTCTTTACATTGTACACTATTGTTAACCATATGCCTCTGTAGATGATCATTTTGGCCTGAAGATGAAGCCAGTTTGGCTTCGAAACATGTTGCCTATTTAATAAATGTACGTGAAGAAGACTACTGCGTTTTATTGCTTCTAATAAAGGAAGTATTGAATTCACCCTAAAAATTCGAAATTGAGTTTTCAACATATTTTCACGTTTTAGAGTCCCTGAACCAAAAAAACATGTTTTTGTGCATTGGTCTGGCTGTCTGTTGTCTGTGTGTGAACAGAATATCTCAAAAACGAAGAGATATGATGCTGAAACTTCATATATAAGTTTTGTGTACTATCTACAGGGTGTTTGTAGATTGCTCGACAGCTCATAACTTCGTTAATAATAGAGATATCGAAAAAAACTTTTTTTTTGTTTTAAATGCCAGCACAATCTACAAACTGACGTAAACCAATTTAAGCCATGGCATCCAATTTTTGCGCAGTGATACACGACTTTGGTTTTTTTAATGGAACACTCTGTATGGTTTTAGATATTTGCAAGCAGCGCTAAAGGTGCTTTATGATAGCATTTTTAAATTCAATTTAGGAACCAAAGTTGTGTATCACTACGTAAAAATAGGAGGCCATGGCTTAAATTGGTTTACGTCAATTTTTAGGTTGTATACTGGCATTTAAAACAAAAGAAAGTTCTTTTCGATATCTTGATTATTAATGAAGTTACGAGTTGTCTAGCGATCTACAAATACCCTGTATATGCATTAGCAAGATTTTGAAGAAAATCACATAATCTGAAGTATGGTATTTACTCTTGTGATTTTTCAGTTTTTTTTCGATTTTCTCAAAAACAACTCTTAACGATTTGTTTCAAACGTTACATTTTTATTCCATTTTTTTAATGTGTATTGTTGTGAGATGGGTGATTTTCCAGTTGAATACCTCTAAAATGGGGTTCTTCTGTTTTTTTGGTTTCTTTATATAATGTAGGTAATAGGGAAAACAAATTTTTGATTAATTTTAAGATCACTGTAGAAGAAAGTTGTGTGTGTGTATCACACCAATTTTTTTTAAAACAGAAGCTTGATGGAAGAACAGGTGTGCTCTGCGGTAATTGATTTGGGTCTCTGAAGTGTTCGGAACTAGGTTAATTCAGTTACTTGTTATTGATTTATTTTGTTCTTAATTATGTAACTATGGAAATGAGTAAATTATTAATATTATACACAAAAAAAGCCAATTTGATAACAAAATATGTTGACCTTTAAAACACATAAAAAACAATAAAGAAAACAACAAAAAATAGGATTAAACTGTCATTTCGAAACACAACTGTGAACTAAGAATGGACGACCTACGTGCGATAGCTATCAGATAAAAAAACTCGAGTGACAAAAATATCGCGGATTTTCTACATAGGAGTTAAACATAAATAACATGGGGGAAAATTCAAATAAATGTCCATTTAATTCTCAACGTACTTTTGATTTAAGTTACAAAACAACACAAACCAATTAATGGGCACAGGCATCATTGTTATGACAGCACTCTAAAATTTTGTTATACTATGGTTACTGTGTAGATTGTTGGTGTTGCTCTATTGTTTGCTGTACTGCTTAGCAACGTTATAAGCCCCTCGTGGGCGAATAAAGAAGCTTATGGTTCTAAAATAAAATAAATATGACTATTCAATTCACCTGTCATCTGTAAAGAAGTGACTAATGAAAATCCATAATTTGACGTTTCGTGACCAATCAAAAAAATATCAGCGGATATATCTTCCTAGAAGGTATTTGAGTGACTATTTTAAACAAATGTGATTTTTATTAGAAAAAGTCAATATTAGTATTCTGTTACTATAGAAATTGCGTAGTTTGTTGCTAGATTTACTTAAAACTAATTTGAAAAAGTAGTTTGGTTCATTGAATAGTCCCTCGCATGCCATTCTTAGTCAAAGTTATGTCGAATATTTTTGCTGTGGTATCATTCGCCCTAATCGAACCTAAGCGCAATGGACATTCATGATACCACAGCAAAAATATTCGACATAACTTTGACTACTCATGGTATTAGAAGTGATTATCTGTAATTTGCTAATTCTAATAATACCTATTTGTTTCAGGTGTTACAATCTCGGAAGTTCCCATAATCGTATATTACTGAGCGAAAAAGTATTACTGCTCAAGCCGACACTAAACTACCTATGATGACCACGAATCAAGGAACAGCAGATAATAATTTCTCTACTTCAACAGCAACTTTACCAAATACGAGTATATTAAGAGACTTCGATGGCAATGAAGATATTAAGAAATTTTTTATCAAAGAAGAAATTATTGAAAGCAGTTATGACATTAGCGATTATTCGGAAATTGATATTAAATATGAGCTTGAAATTAAAGACCAAATTGATATGACCCAAAATTCAACAGCACAGAATTTGATTACACCTACCAAGACTCATACAGGCAAAAAACCTTATTCTTCTTCCATTTGTGAATATAAAATTGCCCAGAAAACTCATTTAGTTCGACATACAGGCGAAAAACCTTATTCTTGTTCTGTTTGTGAATATAAAACGGCTTATAAAAATGATTTAGTCACACATATGAGGACTCATACAGGTGAAAAACCTTATTCTTGTTCTGTTTGTGGATATAAATCCTTCAAGAAAAATAGTTTAGTCGAACATATGAGGACTCATATAGGTGAAAAACCTTATTCTTGTTCTGTTTGTGAATATAAATCTGTCGAGAAAAATAGTTTAGTCGATCATATGAGGACTCATACAGGTGAAAAACGTTATTCTTGTTCTGTTTGTGGATATAAAACTACCCGGAAAAGTATCTTAGTCGTACATATGAGGACTCATACAGGCGAAAAACCTTATTCTTGTCGTGTTTGTGAATATAAAACTGCTTATAAAAATGATTTAGTCACACATATGAGGACTCATACAGGTGAAAAACCTTATTCTTGTTCTGTTTGTGGATATAAATCTGTCAAGAAAAATAGTTTAGTCGAACATATGAGGACTCATACAGGTGAAAAACCTTATTCTTGTTCTGTTTGTGGATATAAATCTGTCAAGAAAAATCGTTTAGTCGAACATATGAGGACTCATACAGGTGAAAAACCTTATTCTTGTTCTGTTTGTGGATATAAAACTGCCCAGAAAAATCCTTTAGTCAGACATATAAAAACTCATACAGGCGAAAAACCGTATTCTTGTTCTGTTTGTGGATATAAAACTGCACACAAAACTCATTTAGTCAGACATATAAAAACTCATACACGCGAAAAACCTTATTCTTGTTCTGTTTGTGAATATAAAACGGCTTATAAAAGTGATTTAGTCACACATATGAGGACTCATACAGGTGAAAAACCTTATTCTTGTTCTGTTTGTGGATATAAAACTGCCCAGAAAAATCATTTAGTCAGACATATAAAAACTCATACACGCGAAAAACCTTATTATTGTTCTGTTTGTGAATATAAAACGGCTTATAAAAGTGATTTAGTCACACATATGAGGACTCATACAGGTGAAAAACCTTATTCTTGTTCTGTTTGTGGATATAAATCTGTCAAGAAAAATAGTTTAGTCGAACATATTAGGACTCATACAGGTGAAAAACCTTATTCTTGTTCTGTTTGTGGATATAAAACTGCCCAGAAAAATCATTTAGTCAGACATATAAAAACTCATACAGGCGAAAAACCTTATTCTTGTTCTGTTTGTGAATATAAATCTGTCAAGAAAAATAGTTTAGTCGAACATATGAGGACTCATACAGGCGAAAAACCTTATTCTTGTTGTTTGGGAATATAAATCTGTCGAGAAAAATAGTTTAGTCGATCATATGAGGACGCATACAGGTGAAAAACGTTATTCTTGTTCTGTTTGTGGATATAAAACTACCCGGAAAAGTACCTTAGTCGCACATATGAGGACTCATACAGGCGAAAAACCTTATTCTTCTCGTGTTTGTGAATATAAAACTGCTTATAAAAATTGTTTAGTCAAACATATGAGGTCTCATACATGTGAAAAACCTTATTCTTGTTGTGTTTGTGAATATAAAACTGCTTATAAAAATGATTTAGTCAAACATATGAGGTCTCATACAGGTGAAAAACTTTATTCTTGTTCTGTTTGTGAATATAAAACAGCTAATAAAAATGATTTAGTCACACATATGAGGACTCATACAGGTGAAAAACCTTATTCTTGTGCTGTTTGTAGATATAAAACTGTCAAGAAAACTCATTTAGTCACACATATAAAAACTCATACAGGCAAAAAACCTTATTCTTGTTCTGCTTGTGAATTTAAAACTGCCAAGAAAACTAATTTAGTCAGACATATAAAAACTCATACAGGCAAAAAACCTTAATCTTCTTCTGTTTGTGAATATAAATCTGTTGAGAAAAATAGTTTAGTCGAACATATGAGGACCCATACAGGTGAAAAACCTTATTCTTGTTCTGTTTGTGGATATAAAACTGCCAAGAAAACTCATTTAGTCACACATATAAAAACTCATACAGGCGAAAAACCTTATTCTTGTTCTGCTTGTGAATTTAAAACTGCCAAGAAAACTAATTTAGTCAGACATATAAAAACTCATACAGGCGAAAACCCTTAATCTTCTTCTGTTTGTGAATATAAATCTGTTGAGAAAAATAGTTTAGTCGAACATATGAGGACCCATACAGGTGAAAAACCTTGTTCTTGTTCTGTTTGTGGATATAAAAGTGCCCAGAAAAATCATTTAGTCAGACATATTATAAAAACTCATACAGGCGAAAAACCTTATTCTTCTCGTGTTTGTGAATATAAAACTGCTTATAAAAATGGTTTAGTCAAACATATGGGGTCTCATACAGGTGAAAAACCTTATTCTTGTGCTGTTTGTGAATATAAAACAGTTTATAAAAATGATTTAGTCACGCATATGAGGACTCATACAGGTGAAAAACCTTATTCTTGTTCAGTTTGTGGATATAAAACTGCCAAGAAAACTCATTTAGTCACACATATAAACACTCATACAGGCAAAAAACCTTATTCTTGTTCTGCTTGTGAATTTAAAACTGCCAAGAAAATGAATTTAGTCAGACATATAAAAACTCAAACAGGCGAAAAACCTTAATGTCTTCTTTTTGTGAATATAAATCTGTTGAGAAAAATAGTTTAGTCGAACATATGAGGACCCATACAGGTGAAAAACCTTATTCTTGATCTGTTTGTGGATATAAAAGTGCCGAGAAAAATCATTTAGTCAGACATAAAAACTCATACAGGCGAAAAACCTTATTCTTGTTCTGTTTGTGAATATAAAACAACTAAGAAAGGTACTTTAGTCGCACATATGAGGACTCATACAGGCGAAAAACTTTATTCCTGTTTGTGATTATAAAACACTTTATAAAAATGATTTAGTCAAACATATGAGGACTCATACAGATGTAAAACCTTATTCTTGTTCTGTTTGTGGATATAAATCTGTCAAGAAAAATAGTTTAGTCGAACATATGAGGACTCATACAGGTGAAAAACCTTATTATTGTTCTGATTGTGGATATAAAACTGCCCAGAAAACTCATTTAGTTAGACATAAAAACTCATACAGGCGAAAAACCTTATTCTTGTTCTGTTTGTGAATATAAATCTGTCGAGAAAAATAGTTTATAGTCACACATATGAGGACTCATACAGGCAAAAAACCTTATTTTTGTTCTGTTTGTGGTTATAAATTTGACGGGAAAGATAGTTTAGTTACACATGAGGACACATACATGCAAAAAACCGTAGTCTTGTTCTGTTTTTTTTTTAATATGAATTTGACAAAACCAAAAATTAATTTCATCCAATATGGTTATGGAATAGTGTCTAATTTATGAATGTAACTACGTTTATACTTAAATGTCAATGTTGACATTTGATTTTTAAGTGACTTCTAGTTGAATTCATAAATTAGGAACTATTGCATAGCCATACTAGATGAAATTAATTTTTGATCATATACAGTTAGTTGCTTTATTAAAAAAATATATCAAAATTGCAAACAATTTCGTGGCGTTACTTTTTTGTGAAAAAACCTAATCGATATGCCCCGTGGGCAGGCCCCTGAAATTACTACATCAACTGTAATAGGTCCAAAAGAGACCTCATCAAGTTATAAACGAACTGTAAGCTTTCATTCAAATCGCTCAAAGCGTTTTTAGATAACATAAAAAAACGGATTAAAAAAAACACCGTGTATCTTGGCTACAAAGTGCTTCTGGACCCATGTTTATTAGGACATTTTTGTTTGTATTGATGAGATCTATAGGTGGGTAAAATATCCGAACGTATTTTTAAACACCCTGTATATGAGTGAAAAAAACCACTAAATATTCAACAGTTGACAACGTTTGGAGCAGTGAGCATGGGTGTAATTTGTGTTGTATTTGTTCAAAATGGTGCAGGGGAGAAAGGCTATGACTGCAGCGCCGCCGTCCACATAGGAAAATTAACCGTTTTTTACCATTGACACAAATTTTTACGTTACACAGGCTGTTAGATTAATTTTCCAATCTTAAATTATTTGAGTATTTTGGACTAGTAACTTTCTGTGCATCACCAAATAATTTGCGAATGCAAGCTCGTGTACTTCATATGCCATTGAAAATTGAATCTTAAACACATAGCTGCGACACGTTTTTAATTGAATTTTTATTTATGTTATTAATATAGGAAAACCACAACTAACTTGACTTTGAGTTAGGTCTTTCTTGCTTAGTAGAAAGATACAAAACAGTGCATGATATACTTAAAGTCAAATCTTCCTTCGTGGAATTATATTTCAGTTCAAGTTTCAAAAACTTTTATGTTTTTGATTCAAGTAATTTATATTATTTGCAGCCTCTTGAAAATTATATTTTATCGACAACCGTCAAAAAATGGGGGCATTTGCGCATCGCTATCAATGCCCGAAGTTTGCCATTTTTTAACGTGTTAGAAAATGAGATATTTATTTACATTACCATTGACGACGTGAAAAAATGCATTTCGTGCACTAGAGCGCCAAAAATTTTCGCGCACTACGTTGCGAAATAATATTGATATTCTTGTTTGACTGTTGTAGAAAAAATATTGTTTGAATTAGATGCGCGAAGTGTTTTTGTGCGTTCGAATTACTTCTCATGCACAAAAACACTCACTTCGCGCACTTAATACAAAAATTACTATTATTTCTATCAAAGAAAGTTTTTGTAAGTGATAAAATAGTTCCTACTAATAATAACTATACTACTAAAAACCACGCCGATGTATTTGAATTCACTAACTTTTAAAATTTTTCAGTATTGTGTATAACCAATTCATTGTTAGAAATGTTACCAAACTATTACTTCAAAAAACTAATTTTTTAATTTTGTGTGTAGAGGGTGTTCCCAAATAAGCACTCAAACAAAAACACATGAAAGGAGCCAATGAGCTAACACAGTTTCTGAAGTAATTATGAAAACCAGTTTATGAATTGCTGAATTAAAAATTATTAAAGTTTTACCTAAAAATGGAGTCATCACTGCTTTCTAGTTTACTATGGTTGCCCTATTAATTGCTGATAAAACTATTGTTGATAACCATAGCAACATTACAAAATTCTTGTGACTTTTGAACGTATTTCCTTAGCAACTATATCTTTTTGAAAGTTTGCTCATTTAGGTCAGATAAAATAGATATTTATGCATTAAGGGAGATATGAATATGTTTTTCCCTGAGGTAAAGAACATGAATATCTCCCGTGGGGTGCATACAATATTTTATCTACTAGCATATTCGTAAAAATAGTATGAAATGTAAAATTAGAATATGTAAGTCACATCAAGAATTTCCTCAATGTATGGTTGCTAAGACGTTAATTGTAGTTGCATTGTTACCATGAGTTTGAGGGAGAAATAATTTGACAAGTCCTTTGGGAGTTATAAGTGGCTTTTCATATTTTGTTTTTATGACGAAAATGTACAATATCGTGTTGCTAGTAGAGAAAGATTTTTTAATCAAATTTCTAAATTTTCATAGTAAAAAATATAATTTTTTTGGGACAATTCCCCTTCATCAGGATGTTGTTGCAATTTTTTTGCGCCTTTATTTCTGGGACACCTTATATATTTATAATGGTTATTATTGTAATATAGTATTATATAGCATTAGTGTTATGGAATTAATTAGAATTGTTATACTTTAGATCTGCACTTAATTAAGGTTTAGGTTTAAGTGACGCCCGCGCCCCCTGAAGTAATGCGTGAACGGTTCCGGTGGGCAACGGTAGTAGTCGGGGAAAAAATTAAAAAAGAAAAAAAATCTTTGATAAAAAGGTTTTTCTGTTTCCTGGCATCTGAAAGAATGGATACAAAATAAATTTAATTTGTTTTTCCTTAAACTAAGGTTGCCCGTTAAGGGTTAAATGAGGTAGGTAGGTAAGTTATCAAGTGCATGTTTTTGTGTTAACTGTTAATCGTATTACACACGTTTTATGCAAGATAAATGATTGAAAAAAAATACTATTATAAAATTAGAAATGGAATAGTTCAATTTGGCGAGCCGTAACACTGGTTGAAAATCTGTGGGCTTCCCTAATACCCCATATGTAGTATTTTTAATTTTGTGCTAAACAGTTCAGCAGTTTTGTAAACTAACCATTAGAGCTTACAATACCGGTATTTTGATATTAACGTATTCCTATAAAAATATTTATTACAGTTAAAAATGAAATATGTCTCATAATGTGACCAATAAATCAAAATATTTATTCCTAGTATTTTTAGTTAAACAAATTATAGCATAAGTAATTTAAACATATTTTACTTATTACACATACCATAACCCCTGGGAGGTCATGGATACAAAAAACTTTGCTGAGCACAGAAAAGGAAACGATGACGCTTCCGTTTGGAAACATTTCCTAACAAAAAGAATCTGATGTGATACACGCACACAACTTCCTTTTACAGTGATCTTATAATTAGCCAAAAATTTGATTTTTAATTTTTAAGCATTTGTCAAAAATTTTCAAAAATTACAAATTCTGCAAAAACGGTACAAAGTAGAGCGTTAGTTGAAGAGACAAATTTTTCTCTAAAATTTTAAGCTGAATTCAAAAAAGTAATAATATACCGGGTGTTCTATTTAAAATAGGAGTTAATAAAAAAAATATTAAAAAAAAACAAAAGAAACCCACTTTAGAAGTATTCAACTGGAAAATCACCTATTTTACATCAATACACATTAAAAATGTAGTAAAAATGTAAAGTTTGAAAAAAATCGTTACTGCCCGTTTTTGAAAAACCGGTTATGTGATTTTCTTCAAAAGCTTGCTGTCGCATCTATATAGTACACAAAACTTATATATGTAGTTGCAACGCCATACCTCTTTTCGTTTTTGAGATATTCTGTTCACAGACAGACACACACACACACACACAGACAGACCAATGAAAAAAATATGTTTTTAGCGTTCAGGGGACTCGAAAACGTGAAGATATGTTGAAAACTCAATTTCGAATTTTTGGGGTGAATCCAATAGTTCCTTTATTATAAAAGGAAGTAAAAAGTGTGAACCCTCTAACAGTGACGGACAAAGTGCTTCGAAACAGCCGAAACTATTAATAACGAGTAATTTTTAAAACAATAAAACTAATAAACTTCCATAAGTGCTCGTACGCATGACCGCTCGCGATGGCCTGTCTTAATATTTTCATTAATTTTTATGACAAGAGAGGGTTTGAGTGCAAGGGGATTTAAAGATATACCAAAATCTTCACTCACAAGAAATATGTTGCTAGGATATAGGAAGATTATTAAAGAAACTATAACTAATGAAATATTTAACTTGAAATCTGTAGGTAAACGCCTCAGTATTACCTTTGATGAATGGATATCTATTCGTAATTGGTGCTCTATAAATATTAACGTGCACTCTGCTGGGGGAACTTTGTGGAATATCAGATTAGTACGTGTAATCGGATCCAAGCCAGCAGAAAAGTGCTTTAACACTTGTGGAAGAAAACTTAAATGCTTTTGGTTTAAATATTTCTAGTGACAGTTGCTGTAACCACTGACGATGGATCGGTTATGGTAAAATTTGGGAAAATTATGGAGGCTGAACATCAGCAATGCTTGGCACATGATAGAAATTTAGCAATGACGGAAGTTCTGTATGAGTCAACCGCTAGTGTAGATGCTTTTTTCTAGCTTTCTTGGTTTTCTTTTGTTGGTTCTAGTTTTGGATTTCAGTGGCGCTTTGAACTGTTCTGGTGATACAAAATTACTGTTGCAATTGAATGGTCCAGCAACAGCATCATCGTGTGATACCATATTACCTGCGCCAATATTAGACTGGACTGGAATCAGGCTGGCTGGAATCCGATCGAGCTGTCACTGTGCTGGGCCAGAAATCATCACTGGAGAATATATCCCTGTAAAAGGGGCATATTCCAGTTTTCTGGAAGGCTTTAGTTATGCTGGAAATAGTACGTTGGGTGCCTACATGGCTAAAAAAGCCAAAAAGCTGCACTTTTTGATTGGAATGTGCCACTTTCTGTAGTCATAGTTGATACCAAAAGGTAACTTTCCAGATACGGAGCCACCTGAAAATCTGTGTAGAACACCAAAATGGCGGCTATTAAAGATGGCGCTGTATTGGCGCACTAAATTTTTTTATATCTCAGCTCCTAATGGTCGTATTTCGATTTCCTTTGTTTTGTATCATAGCTTTTATGAAGGGGAAGCTTTTTTGTCTGTATACATTTATCTCTACACCTTAAGGGTTCTGCACAATTTTCAAAAACATGAAAATTTTATTTTTCTCACGAATTTCATTGATAAGTAAGTTTTTAATTGTGCTCAATATCCCTTTTTTCCTTCACAAAAAAGAGATTATGTACTTATATGGGGTTTAGTATATGTCAAGAAAGACTTGTTTTCATAAACAACATTGACTTTAATTATTTTGAAAACATTTTTTACATTAAGGCAACAAGCTTCTGCAAACAAAAAACGACTAAATACTTAGAAATACTCATGTAAATTAACTGCTTCTACACAGCTCTTATGATTCTAGATCACGCAATCATCTTCGAATTCATCCCTAGAACAAGATAGTTATTACTTATACAGGGTGTTCCTAAATAAGTGTCGTAACAGAACACTGTAGATTCCTCATGAAAAAAGGAACACTTTTTCGTCTTCCATTTTTCTTTCCGGGCTTTCGTTTTCGAGAAACAGGGTGTCAAAATTTTTTACAAAAGCTGGTTCATTGCGGTTGACACCGCATACGTTATCGGAAAAAAAACGAAGTTACCATTGAAAACCAATTACCTTAGAGCTGTCAAGAGTCTCAAGTTAATTAATTGTCATGCTGTTGAATGTTTGTAATTGTTTAAAATTGTTAAAAGTGTGGTAAAAATGGAAGGTTTTACTAATAATGAATACACTGACATGATCAAAATTTTCGGTGAAACGTTTAGCAAAATGTTTGTTTTTGTTCATAAAAAGCCATTTTTCTCGAAAACGGTTGACTTTAGAGCAATGAACCAGCTTTTGTAAAAATTTTTGACACCTTTTGTATCTCGAAAACGTAAGCCCGGAAAGAAAAATGGAAGACGAAAAAGTGTTCCTTTTTTCATGAGGAATCTACAGTGTTCTGTTGCGACACTTATTTAGGAACACCCTGTATTTTATTATTATATTAAGGCATTGGGTCAACAAAGCAATATAATCTTGAAATTTCAAAACGAATTTAAAAATAATCAATTAAACCCATACCTTTTATTGTATTTATTGCTGCATTGTCGATCCCCAGTGCAGTTCGTGCAAAGTAGCGTGCATGGAACCTGGACCTTTGAACAGGAGCATCGTGTAAGGCATCCGGAGCAAGTACACTGAATCAATTCTCTGCAGGCTGTCATAATAGAGGGAAGAGAAGTCCAAACCGGCGCCCACTCCCTAGCAACCATGGTCCATCCCCATCCTTCTAGCCCTGGAATGTTGTCCAGCACTGAGCACGCACGACCCCAAACTCCTGCCTGGTATGTTAAACGAAGACAATGCTGCCTTAGTGCCTCTTTTGTTGGGGACAGACTTTGTAGACTGCGACTTTTTGAAGTAAAAAGAAGCTTGAAAAGTCTGGTCAGAAATAGACTGTTGTGGTAGGGAGATAGCTTGGAAGGCTTCAGCAGCTTCAGGAAATGATTTCCACACTTTCCAGGTAGTCTGTTTCCCTTTCATTGCAAATGATGACGTTACCTCTAATCCAGTGAATGCATGAAATTCTCTCAATGCAGCACCAAAACGAATCCACATCTCCTGAAGTCCCGCAGTTTTCAGAATGTGAAAGAAAGAGATTGCCAAAACTACAGTATCTACTGTGCAAATAATAACTTTTTAGACGACCACATATGAAAGTAACATTATCGCGACAGCAGCCTACTACAGAAAGTTGACAATTTCAAACACTAGCACGATATTATATCGTGCTAGTCATATCGTAACGGCACAAAGTTATTCAAAACACGGCCTGCTTAATTTTGTGACAAACGTCACTTTGACGTTTGTCACACAATTCAGCAGACCGTGATTCAAATCATCCAGACGCTTTTGCCAATTGTACCAAAAATAATATAACAATCAATTTTGCAAAACGAAATAAAAACAATTCTTAAAAATTGAATTTACTTTGAGCGGTCGTCTAAAAAATAGTGTTCATAACTCGCCCGAAAGTGCAAATATCTGTGCTCGTGTTTTAGATCCACTCGGGCTTCGCTTCGCTACGCCCTCGTTTGTCTAATCAACACTCGCACGATATTTGCTACTTTCGACGCTTGTAATGAAAATAACTATTGTTGGCTCCATATTCAACAGAGAAAAATCTTGTCGTCTGCTTCTTCCTGTTGCCTAAATTGTACTCCGTGAATTGACGTTTCATCTGGCCGAAATGAACGAATGATGCCATCAATCTCAGTAGTACTGATGTGAGCCCAATCAAACTTCAAAAATGCATGTTCTCCAAGTAACTTGTAGAGTTCCGTCTTATTCTGATGGCACCAGAGGAAGTCATTCCAATTTTTTGGTAGCATATTTCCTTGTGCTACTTGGCGACGAAGACCAACGCCTCTCTTATCTTTCACACGTTTCTTCGGACAAGTTTTGGGTACTATATATCGCAAGAAATGGACAAAACAGTTTCCTCTTTATAAGACTTTCAAACAAAAATAATTTAGTGCGCCAATACGGCGCCATCTTTAATGGCCGTCATTTAGGTGTTCCACACGAATTTTCAAGTGGCTCCCTATCTAGAAAGTTACTTTTTGGCATCAATTATTACCACAGAAAGTGGCACTTTCCAATAAAAAAGTGCAGCTTTTATTTATGTACCCGACGTAGTAAAATGGTCACTGAATTTGTAAAAGTTATTTCAATCAATTCTCCAACATCGTATATGGTAACTGGGCAACCTGGATGACGCATCAACCAAGAATCCATATCATTGTGGTAATAACTCTTAAACGGATCGAACACTCTCACATCCAAGGGCTGCATTCTTGCTGATGTATGTGGATCAAGTGTAACCCCGGATTTTTTGCAAAGTCAAGCGCCTCAATACTTAAGTGGGATTCTTGGTTGTCCATTGTTAAAATACTGGGATTGTCCAGCGTGCTGTGGCTGTGCTTGATAAAATACTCCATTACTTCCACAAACAGCTCACTGGTCATTCATCCCGATGATATTGCCAGGATAAGAGTTTCAGGTGGTGTTCCAAAAGTCATTCTGTTATTGCATAATGATCCCTTTTCGCCGCTTGCGCTGGTGACTTTGCACAAGTTCTTGATCCCTTTCGGTCCAATGACTGTCTGGGGTTTCTCCACTGTGGTCGTTCCTGTCTCGTCTAAGTTGTACATCCGAGTTCCATCGGCAAAAGCTGGACTACGCTGGATTACTTTTTCTAAATTGTCGAAAAATGGTTTGACAGTCTCTTCATTAAAACCTGTTGCCCTTGTGAGGCTGCAAGCCTCTGGTTTTCTAAGAGTTAGATTGGGATGCCGTTGACGAAAACATCGGAACCAGTCAACCCGCGCCAAATTCTCCGCTTCCCAATTGGGTGATATTTTTAGATTATTAATCGTTGCCATTTGATAGGCTACTTGACGAAAATCTTTTGATGAAATACAGTAAAATAATAGAGTACATTTTTTGTAATAGGCTTTCAATATTTCTCCGTGCTGGTCGGAAGACACCTTGTTTACAGTTGGGAATTAAACGCTGCTGTACATTAGGTTCAGCAGCCCTTTGTCTCTTATTATAACGTTGTAATGTCGTGAAAGAAACACCAACTTCCTTCTCAGCTTGGCGGATACTCGAACCACTTTGAGTTAATTGAAACGCGGTTTCTATCTGGGCCTAGGTGTGCTTGCCAATATTTCTCTCCAAACTTTGTCTTCGACGCATTTTCTGCAATAACATTAACAAAATTTTGCATAAAAAAATCAAATGTAAGATGTTAGGTACACAGTGGATCATGATCCACTGTTAACCATGTGGCACTGATCCACTGTAGACCAACCCGCCATTTAATTTTCAAACTGTGGTTTTGACAGAACAAATTAAATAAGACCTGCTATTCAAGTGCCCGCACGTGTGTTAATTATTTCTTGAAACAATAAAAACATGCAGAACTCTATCATAGAAGAACTGATAAAATTATACATAAAGTTCGACTTACCTGATAATAAGAAATGGAGGCTTCAAAACACATATACAACTGTTGAACATTCGATCACCAGCGGGACCGCTCAGCTGGGAAGTGGGTCAAAGAGGGATCAGATGGGCTACCACGTGCATCTCGCGCAAGCGCTTACATACAATGGTTTAACCAATAACGGACTGATTCACTGTGTACCGCTGATCCACTGTTGACCACCCTACCCTACGTAAACTGCAGCGGGGCCATAAAATTAACTTTGACAACTAATCACAACAATTCCCCTCACACTTTATTCAGGCTTGGGACTGACATTTTAAATATATATTTGGCGTGTTTATAAATGATGGAAAAGCTTATTCCCACTTTTTTTAGACAAATACATGCAAGTACCGTGAGATTATTTAAAAACGGGACAGAGAGTGCCATGGAATATCTGTTTTAGATTCGAACTTTGGTTAACAACCATTTGTCAATTTACTAACTTAACCTTAAACAAGACATAAGCTTTATTAAAAGTCAAAAATTACTGTAAATGTTCAAAGAGAGTGCGTTGGAATTTCTGTCTTTGAACATTTACTGTAATTTTTGACGTTTAATAAAGCGTATATCTTGTTTGAGGTTAAGTTAATAAATTGACAAATGGCTGTTAACCAAAGTTTGAATCCAAAACAAACACAAATTCCATGGCACTCTCTATTTCGTTTTTAAATGATCTCACGGTATTTTTGTGTTTTCGACATTTGGTTTTTTGTTTTTTTAATTGTTTTAATCACCAAATGAAATTACTTCTTGTGTATAACTACCATAAACCCTTTAACATCCAGCTTGACTGGAATGAAGGGCTAGTTCAACAAATTCGTGGTTGGGTATGCCACCGTATTTCAAGCAGAAACGCATGCAATAGACATATGTCTGCAGAAGAATATATCAAGAAATCATGGAGGTGAAAACATCTTTGTCCTAACAGATAGCCAGGCGGCTGTAAAAGCCCTAGCTACGAGGGGAGAATCAGAAGTGATCTACCTAGCTATGAAAGAAAAGACTCACGGGAAAGTTTATTTATTGCTTTTGAATGTAATCACCTCCTAATTCGATACATTTGTTCCACTTGGCTGGGGGTCCTTCGATACCGTCAGAAAAAATTTAAATCTTGCTCTGTGAAAAATGCCGAAACGGCGCACTTGACATCTTCATCGTCCGAAAATTTTCGTCCCCGTAGGTGTTTCTTCAAGTGTCGATATAAGTAGAAGTCGCCGGGGGCCAGGTCTGGGCTGTAGGGGGTTGGTTCAATTCCTGGAACCCCAATTCACGAACAGCAGCTGACCCAATGGCAGACTTGTGAACAGAAGCGTTGTCATGCAAGAGCAGCACCCTACGACTGAACTTCCCGCGTCGCTTCTCCAGTATCGCTGTTTTCAAGTTTTTTAAAACCCCAGCGTAATACTTCCCTGTGATTGTTTCCTTGTGGGGAAGGTAATCAATCAATAGCACACCTTCCATATCCCAGAAAATTGTGGCCATACTCTTCCCGGCGGGCGGTTGAGTGCGAAATTTCTTCGGCGGCGGGGAACTCTTGTGTTTCCATTGCATTGATTCTTGTTTCGTCTCCGGGTCCCAATAGTGAATCCACGTTTCATCACCCTTTACTATCTTAGACAGAAATGCTTCACTCCCCTCCTCGAATAGGTCCAAATTTTCTTTTGAAGTCAGAACACGGTTTTCTTTCTGGAGGGGCGTCAGCCTTCTCGGGACCCATTTTGCACCGACCTTGCTCATGAACAAACGTTTGTGTAAGATTCTCAAAACCGATGATTCTGAAATGCCGCATTCAGTAGCTAACTGAGAAGCTTTTGAACGACGGTCTTGAAGCACAAGCTTTTCCACCTTGGCGACGATTTCGGGCGTGGTTGCTTCCACAGGCCTTCCACTGCACGGGTCATCTTCAATGGACTCACGTCCCCAATATTTTATTATGAAATAAGAAGGTGAAGAGTCCCCGTATACTACGATCAAACGGTCATTGATGGCCTTTGGCCCATTTCCTTCTTTCACTGAAAACTCAATGACGGTACGGTGCTTTAAACTAAATTTTTCCATATTTTCCGCAACTAGTCACAATTAACCACCCCTCACTAGAACAGCTGAACCAAGACCAAGTACCCCGACACGTTTAGGAGATGTCAGTGCTTGCACCAACCTTTTTCACCCCGCACTACGCATCTATCATATCTAGGTAGATCACTTTTGATTCTCCCCTCGTAGCTACCGGATTAACTCAAGATTGGTCTGGGACTGCCTTCAAAATCTTTTAAGCCTCGCTAACTACTATAGGATAACCCTAATGTGGGTGCCAGGCTATAGGGTACCTATACAAGATAATGAAAAAACAGATTCTCTTACAACAAAGATATCAGAAACACCATTCACTCGCCCTGAACCAGTATTTGCTAAAGATGTACATACAAAATAAAATTTAATTTTATAACTGTTCTTATTCAAAAATATATTATCACATCTGTCTTAGTTTTAGTCGACTGCAATGTTTTGTTACCAGGTGACCCTAATCAAAATTACTCGTTATGGCGGCACTGATCCTGTTGTGATAAAAGTTTTCCTAGATATGCTAAATAGTAATAATAATAATGGACTTTTATTTTCAATCTAGACATAAACAAATAATAATAATAATGACAATGAAAATACTTACATATTACATCAGTTAAAAAAATATTCTTGACCAAAAAGAGTAAAAATAAAAATAGTAATGAAATAAAAATGTATAATAACATTATACATAAAATCGCAAGGCAGAGTTCACTAATGTAGTGAAACTACTACTGATCTCCCACTCAAACCTTGTTATCAACATTAAAACTATGTCGTGCAAACGCGAAATAAAACAAAATACATAATTTAAAAAAAAATAATAATCAACTTGCAACGTTAAATTCCCATGTTGGTGTCAACATGGGAATTTAACTGTATTAGACTTTTAACTTTATCGACTCTATTGACTCTCGAAAAGATGACGGCGCATATGTTTTTTAAACGAAATTACACTAAGGCTCTTAGAATCAGCAGGAATAGCGTTATAAAGTTTATAAGCACAGTAAGAAAAAGAACCTTCGAAAAGAGCAGCTGTGTGAAGTGGAGGGGTGATCAGACCTTTGTTTCTAATATTCAAGTTATGTAAGTCTGTTCGAAAAGATATACGCCTATGTAAATGAAAAGGTTTTTTATGCAAAATAATTTTATGATATAAAGTAACAGCTTGCAAAATGAAACGATTTTTCATGTTCAACCAGCCAGTTTCTTTGAGTTTATGAGAAATGTGATCATATTTGCGAATTCCAAAAATATATCGTAAGCATGAATTCTGTACTCTTTGGATACGACCTCGATTAGAAGCATCCAAACAGGGACCATAAACAGGAGCGCAATACGTGAATTGTGAAAGAACCAGCGAATTACATAAAATAGTTTTAGCAATTTCAGATAAGTAAGGTTTATGTGGATATAGGATTCGTAATGCAGCATAAGATCGCTGGATGTTATTTGTAACTTGCTCCCTATACCTAAAGATGTTGTCCATTACCAAACCCAAGTTTTTTCCTTGATCGACAACAGGTATTCTCGAACCATAAATAACTAAATTAATCGCATCTTTAACCTTAGAACAAACATTTCTTCTACCAAATAAAAGTACCAAAGATTTGTTTGAGTTCAGTAAGAGAGGATGTTTTGATAAAATGTCGTGTACTTTTATAAAATCATTATTTATGTTACTAAGAGCAAGTTGCAAATCATTAGGTTTAAGAGAATAACATAACTTCATATCGTCAGCATACATATGAACTTTACAAAAATTAATACTTTGGAAAAGGTGACTAGTATAGCTGGAAAAGAACAGCGGACCCAATATAGATCCCTGAGGAATACCCGATGTTGTTAGCGCTTGAGGAGATTTATGATCCCATACTTTTACACACTGCGTTCTGTTACTAAAGTAACTTATTATTAGATAGATAGAATTTTGTTCTAAACCTATATAATGAAGAATAGAAAATAATAATGAATAAATTAATGTATCAAAGGCTTCACTAAAATCAAGTAATATCAACAAGGATAGTTCGCCAGAATCTGTTGCTTTCAATATGTCATCGGTAACATTTAATAAAGAGCTTGTGCAGATGTGTTCAGGTTTGAACCCAGATTGAAATTCCAGAATTAGGTTATAGTGTATGAGATGTTCTTGCAGTTCATGTAAAATATTCTCAAAAACTTTGGAAAGCACTGGCAAGATGCTAATAGGACGGAGGTCCTTATATGTTTTAAGTTTACTACAATCAGCATTCTGAGGTTATTTCAATGTACATACGTACATACTGTGATTACATACAAGCAAACATTTTAAGTTTTTATACACTTCTACTCGCGTGCAACTTAAATTAAAGCCTCTGGTACTAAAAAGAATACGGAATATTCGACAAGCAGCGGTCGCGTAGACAAAACAGCAACTTCATCAGACGTTATTACATTTTTAAAATAGATTTACAAGAGATTGTGCTGGAATGGCAAAACAAATGCTGACGACGAGACTATTTTGGCAAATAATGACTATGGTATGGAGGTTATATAATGGGGAAATTGACAGCGGTGTATGAGAAGGCCGGATTAAAGACCTATTTTAATAAAACTAAATATCTGGTTGATTAGGCCGAGATTTAGAAATTAACAAAACTGTTATTCAAGTCTGTGATGACTACAAATATCTAGGAACAATAATATCTTGAGACGGAAGTAGTAAAAGGGAAACATCTAACAGAATTATTTTATTTTATTTTTATTTTATTTCGTACTCCGCCAACAGCCGTTAGGCCAATTATATAGGCGTCACTGTACATTTTACATTTTATGAGGACTTCCAGCCCCACTAGCGACTGTCATGATGTTATTATGACAACCGGGACCAACTTTTTCCCGTGGCAGCCGCACCAGTTGCTTAACTCTGCTGATTGAACGTGGACGCTTGTTCAAGCTACACCACCCGGAACTTATACAAGCTAGGCAAGTCGTACAAGCGTTAAACCCTCTGTTATGGCCAAAGAAATTAAGAAAAGTGCAAAGAGAAATATTTGTGAGACGACAGTCCAAAACACCTTACTATGCGGTTCCGAGAAATGGGCAGTTACAAAGAGAGATAAATAAAAAATTAAAGCGGTAGAAATGGATTACCTACAAAGAAGTTTCCGAATATTGAGACTCCAGCATAAAATCAACGAAGAAATTAAAGGCAAAATGAAACTTGAAAGAATGGAAGCTAGAAGGCTGAAATGGTACGGACACGTGAGAAAAATGCCGCCGGAGAGATAGCCACAAAAAATATGGGAGTGGCACCTTCCAGGCCACTGGAAAACTTGGCAACTTGGCATGGAACGAAAACAACTAGCAGAAAACCAGTGGAAAGATAAGAGAGCTTGGCTATTAGGATGTCATCGACGGTCGTAGTGCTGTAAAAAAGTCGCATTATATAATTGTTTTCGTGTATACAGGGTGATTCAAATTAAGTGCGCACCATTGCTATCTTTGTAAAATTAATTTTACAAAGTAGGTTAAATTAGCAAACTAGTAGTGTTTTTGGTGCTGATTAATATGAAATTAATAAAAAAACAATCGAATAACGAGTTTGCGACAAAATTAAAAACTTTTAGTTTTTTTAATGGAACACCTTGTATATATTTCAAAAACTTGAAATAAAAATTAATTTGTGATATAAAAGTCTTAATACACTATTGCCTTAAAATGAATATTAAAGAAGTTAGGGGAGATTTTAGTTTATCTATATCAGCAATACACCGTACTTACGAAAAATTCATAGTAGGCTGCTACTAAAAACAAAAACTATAACGTAAACATCAGAACTGTCAAAATCAATTTGTCGTACGTTTGGTTGTCGAAAGTAATTAGTGTTGTTTATTTATTTCAATTAAAAACTTAAAACAAGCCTGCAATGAATTTTTACAGTAGTATAATGTATGTATTTATCTATGAACTGAAACTTGTGATAACTTCTTTAGTATTGATTTTACGACAATAATGTATTAAAACTTTTATATCACAAATTCATTTTTATTTCAAGTTTTTAAAAAATATACAGGGTGTTTCATAATTTTTTTTTTATTTTTTTGCCAACGAGTTATTCGATTGTTTTTTATTAATTGCATATTAATCAGCACCGAAAACACTCGGGCCGCCGAACAGATAGAATGGAGCAGGCAACCCAAATAACATATTACAAAGGTCACTTGATAATATTTTAATTATAATTACCAAAAAGGATCGGAGATGCCGACCCTTACAATTAGAACTAATTTCAATAATTGTCATTAAACAACTTTTTGCGGTTATGATGCAAATAGAAATGTCGACCAACTTAAAAGTCAAGCCTGACATTTGTGCACTTGTAATTGAAAATGTTTAGGCCTGTGGCATGGCTCTTCCTAAATCTCATTATTGGCTGCGGCGTCGAAACCAAAACACGTTAAACATTATTTGGAGCAATAAAACTTTGATAGTGATTTATTTACGTCCCAGTGTGTACATAATAAATAAATTAACAGTCCGTTAGCTGACATGCAGCCACAAATCATAATCCCCTTTGGAAACTTCGCAGTTCCTTTAATGCCGTTTTTATGAAAAGCTTCTGATTTACTCTTTCTAATTCATCTAATATGGTCTCCAATGAAGTAATAAAAAAAGCTAGAACTGCTAAAATACAACTAAACACCATATAAAGGTTAATTCATATGTATGGTCATTAAATTAAATAAGTGTATAATAACATCAGTAATAGCTTAACTAAAATTAATCACATATAGAAAAAATTGCATTCATGTCTAGACAAAACTTTTGAGAACCAAAACCTTCATTAGGTAAATCAGATAAGAGTACATTTACATTTTCTTAAAAAATCAACACGTTTTGTCAGAGTTTCTCTCTTTTCTATTAGAACGTGCCTATTGTCTTGACATTTTCTCTATTGAAAACCCATTTTATGTACCACTCGCCCAAAGGAATGTAATTTCTCAGTGAAATTAACACCCCCCTTCATTTTGTTCGACTTCGAATACAGCTTTCATTGTAGGTCTCTTTTTATGGCAAAGTCACACTTGGGATTACTTCTTCTTTATATTGATCGACAGATGACCTGGGGTAAGTTTAGTAATTTGTTTTTTTGGAGAAGTAAATTTTCTTCCGCCACTTTGTTGGTCTCCTCTAATAGTATTTAGGCCAACATCGGTTGCTTTAGTCACTCGTTCTTGCAAAACGACTGAGAAAAATTGCAATAGTCGCTTTAGATTCTTTCACGTCCTTGACTACGAATTAGTTTCTTACGGTTACCCATAATGCAGGCAGCTCTATGAATAATTAAAATTTCGGCACTCTTTTAGTTTACACCCACCCCCACATACACCTGCTTTACGATTTTTGTATTTCGCTTAAATGTGGGGGTGTAAACTAAAATAATGTTTACGGGCACCTTATTTAGTTTACACCCCCACCTACATCTGGTTTACGATTTTTGTATTTCGTTTAAATGTGGGGGTGTAAACTAAAATAAGGTTTACGGCAGATTATTTAGTTTACACCCCCACCTACACCTGGTTTACGATTTTTCTATTTTGCTTAAATGTGAAGGTGTAAACTAAAATAATATTTACGGGCAGCTTATTTAGTTTACACCCACTTTTTTCCATTGTTTTGTATTGAAGCATTATGATTTTAATTGCGAGATTAGGTTAGGTGAGTTTAGGTTAGGATAGGATAGGTTAGGCTAGGTTAGGTAAGGTACGTTGGCGTGTTGTGCCTGGTGTGCGCTCACGGCGGTAGGTGGCCCTGGTGGTGGATTGGCTTGTTATATTCTCTTTGCAAATAGCAGAAGTTTATAAACGTGAATAATTTGTTTTCATTAATTTTCAATAAAAAGTTTGGGGTGTAAACTAATTTAGTTTAACATAGACTATAATTTAGTTTACACCCCCACATACAACTGATTTCTGATTTTTCTATTTAGCTTAAGTGTGGGGGTGTAAACTAAAAAAGTACCCATAGACTATAATTTAGTTTACACCCCCTAAATGTGGGGGTGTAAACTAAAAAAGTACCAAAATTTCCTTAAGAGGCTACTTTAGAAGTCAATATTTTATACTTGCATGTAACTTTGAAAACAGCAGTAGAGATGCACAATTTAGTCCTTGTAAATGGTTGAATAAAGGAACTCCAAAGAAAAAACGCTACAAACTTAACCATATCACGGGCAACGTGTTTTGGTTTCGACGCCGCAGGCAATAATGAGATTTAGAAAGAGCCATGCCACAGGCCTAAACATTTTCAATTACAAGTGCACAAATGTCAGGCTTGACTTTTAAGTTGGTCGACATTTCTATTTGCATCATAACCTCAAAAAGTTGTTTAATGACAATTATTGAAATTAGTTCTAATTGTAAAGGTCGGCATCTCCGATCCTTTTTGGTAATTATAATTAAAATATTATCAAGTGACCTTTGTAATATGTTATTTGGGTTGCCTGCTCCATTCTATCTGTTCGGCGGCCCGAGTATAGTTTGTTAATTTAACCTACTTAAATTAATAATAGCAAAGATACCAATGGTGCGCACTTAATTTGAATCACCCTGTATACGAGTATATATACCTATAAACGTTTAAACGTTTCTTTCCTAATGTGAATACCTCCAGTCATGTGATTAAATTAAGGGACGTTCAATTAATTGACAACTATATTGGCTTAACATCATTGCATGTAGTGTTTGTTGTAACGTTGCGGTGCTCTTTGGGCTGCTAGATATTCTTGCGTGAAGCAAACAATAATAAAACCGAAGTAGAAGATATAAAAAAATAGCGAAGGATGAGTTCACAATAGCATATACCGCAAAACATATACGTATAAATTTAAACTCTATAGAGGACTACCGGAGATTGACTAGATATTATGATGAATCAAAGCTAAAATTTCATTCATTCCAAAATCCAGAAGATAGACCACACTCAGTTATGATTAAGCGCGTTCCAATTTCACTTACTGAACAAGACGTACTTGAAGAATTGCAGCAAATAAACCAGGATTTGCCAATAATTAAAATTACTGGACTACTGAACAGAAACAAACAGCCAATTCCAGTCTGCGTTGTTGACTTAACCAATAATAATAAGGCTAAACAAATTTACAATATTGATAAACTTTACCATACCATAGTTACAGTTAAACTAAAAAAAAAAATCGCAAGAAATACCGCAATTATTTCCTGCTGGACGCAAGATGTGTGAAATGTTTGGGAAATCATATGTACAACGAGTGCACAAAAAAAAGAAGACCCTCCCAAAATGTGTGAATTGCAGAGAGACGCATTCCGCTAATTATAGAGGCTGTCGTTATTATCAGGAACTTAAAGCAAGAATTAACTTCACTGGAGAACGACTAAACCAGCGAATAGCCCGACCTGTAAGTCAAAATGTTCGTTACTCTCAGATAGTAACAGAGCAACACACAGCCGGATCACAAGAGCCTCACCCATAGAAACAGAACAAACACCAGCAAATTCATTAACTAATACAATTCTACAGCTACTTACCCTATATATTGTTGTAATTAAAAATTTCCTTATACAAAAAGGTATCTCACTATTGTTCAACATTCCATAATTTAAAGTAATTTCAAGAATTTAACACTCCTAAACTGGAATGCAAATGGCCTTAAGAGGTAGAGGCCAGTCTTTATTGCCTTCATGGAAACACACAGAATAGATATTACATGTATAAGTGAAACCCATTTAATACCAAATGAAAAATTCAACATTGCTGGATGCAATATATATATATATATACAGGGTGTAGAATTGGTTCACGCACCATAGGGATTTTCATGTTAAATTCTTAATGTTCAAATATTGGCTCCCCAAATGATTTTAGAGAAAAAGTGTAAATATGTTTCTTGTAGAGAAAAAAATACTGTATACTACCATATCATTACTTATTTTTTTACTTTTCATACAAGGGTTAAAATTTAGGAAATTAAAACTACTATTTTAGCAAAAATAGGTAGTGCCTTGGAATCGTTGAAACAAAAAACAATTGTTAGTTAGCTGTCATGTTAGCGTCTTGATCATAAATGTAGAAGTGTTTTAAGTTATTCTGAGATAATATCATGTATTCGTTGAATGAAAAGATCCTAATGGTGAAATGGTACTATTCTGGTAATAGTGCACGTGCAGTGAGTGATATGTTTGCTGCAGAATATCCGAATCGACCAATTCCAAGCCACACTACTGTTGACAGAATGATCCGCAAATTTGAAGCAACTGGTACTGTAAATAATAAGTGTAAATGTAATGAAAACGCCTTGCAAAATGTAAGACATCAAGAAAATGCAAACGCTGTCGACGTATTACTTTCAGTAACTGAAAATCCTAATGTAAGTGTACGTCAAATGGGAGAAAATATTGGGATACACTACACTACAGTGCACAAAATTTTGAAAAAGCACCAGTACCGTTCCTATAAATATCAGTGCCACCAAGAGTTGCTTCCGAATGATATGGAGAGAAGGGCTGAGTTTTGCTACACCATTATGGAAAAAGCAAACGAAGATAGAAATTTTTTAAGGAATGTCTGTTTTACAGATGGGTGCACGTTTACGCTTAACAATGAGCCAAACGTGCAAAACTGTAGAATTTGGGCTACACAAAATCCTCATAATTATTTAGCAACGAGAACCCAATATCCTCAAAAATTAAATGTTTGGTCCGGTATCTTAGGGCATCATATTATTGGACCCTTTTTCCTTGATGGAAATTTAACGTCTGAACGTTTTTTACAAGTATTATCCGAAGAAATAACACCAGCTATAAATGAGGTTGCACCGGAAAATGAAGAAGTTTGGTTTCAAATGGATGGATGTCCTGCACATAACAGTCGTGTCGTTCGGGAATATTTAAATCAAAGCTTCAATGGCAAAGTTATTGGTAGAGGATACGAAATTTGTTGGCCTGCTCGGAGTCCTGACATTTCTCCTAATGATTTCTATTTATGGGGAAATTTGAAATCAAAGATTTACAGTGGTAACCGTTTTGAAGATTTGCAACAATTAAAAACTAGTATTCAAGATCACTGCGCAAGAATTTCGCCAAATCAGTTGGCAAATGTCAGACGAGAATTTTATGATAGACTGGGCTATTGTTTAACAGTGGCTGGAGGCTTATTTGAACATTTATTATAGTAACTGTTTTTTTTGTGTTAATTCGTTAAATAAAATTTACTTGTTCTATTGCAGATTATTATTCTCGTTATTTTAAATTTTCAATATGCAAGAAAAACGAGATTCAGCTTGTTAAAATGACAGTGGCCTTGTTTCAACAGTTTATCAAAGCATCGCTGGTTTTTGTCAAGGTGACAGTTTAAGTTTCTCTGTTTTGTAAGAAAGGAAAATAAATTTTCGGCACTAGAATGCATTGTCTAAACGCAAAATTACTTAAAACACTTCTACATTTATTATCAAGACGCTAACTAACAATTGTTTTTTGTTTCAACGATTCCAGGGCACTACCTATTTTTGCTAAAATAGTAGTTTTAATTTCGTTAATTTTAACCCTTGTATGAAAAGTAAAAAAATAAGTAATGATATGGTAGTATGCAGTATTTTTTTCTCTACAAGAAACATATTTACACTTTTTCTCTAAAATCATTTGGGCAGCCAATATTTGAACATTAAGAATTTAACATGGAAATCCCTATGGTGCGTGAACCAATTCTACACCCTGTATAGACAAGACCGTGAAGCAGAATGTGCTTCCGGAGGTGTAGCTGTCATAATAAAGAAGAATATTTATCATTCGCAGGTAGAACTGTAAAATCTTTCTTCGTTAGAAGCAATAGGAATCAAATCGAAGATGATAATAGAAGACCGGTTAAAGTAATTGCAGCATACAAACAGGCCAACGTTAAGTTGAACCCTCATGACATTGAGCTAGTCTACATCAGGGAAAGCGACGGCACTCATTGATGATCTCAATTGCAAAAATACTATATGGGACTGTAGAGTAAGTAATCCTAATGGAGTACGACTTTATAAGACAGCTAATGACAACTCTGTACAAATAATAGCACCTAATGAACCAACGTATTACCCCTACAGAGGAAATGCCGAACCCGACATTTTAGACATAATGCTCATTAAAAACTTTCCTGGACCAATCCATCAACAAGTTCTGTCAGAAATGGATTCCGACCATGTCCCAGTAGTGATCAGTTTTGCTAGCAAGTTAATTAAAAATTTTCCGCCACCTAGGCTAATAAACGGAAAATCACCTGGGCACGATCTGGTGCCAAATGAGGTATTGAAAAAGCTGCCCAAGAAAATAATAGCTGCTATATGCTCTATATATAATGCCTGTTTACGAATGGGGTACTTTCCTCACACCTGGAAACACGCTCAAGTTATAACATTTTACAAACCAGGAAAACCAACTTCAGATGTAACCAGCTATAGACCGATAAGTCTTTTCCCAACATTGGGGAAATTGAAAAAACTATTAAAAGTAGGCTTTCGACATTTATTGAAGAGAACCTGCATACTTCGAGAACATCAGTTTGGGTTCCGAGCAAATCACTCTACTATACCCCAGCTGCATAGATTGCCAGAATATATAACGAACGGCTTTGAAAAGAAAATGTACACCATCGGGGTTTTTATGGACATAACACACGCCTTTGATAACGTTTAGCATACCGGGCTTATCTATAAACTAATAGACATTCAAACACCACACGACCTGCTCCTCATTATAAAATCGTTTCTTGCAGACAGGACCTTTGCTGTTAGAATGAACAATGCATATTGAAGATTCAGAAGCGCTACTGCTGGAGTTCCCCAAGGGTCAGTTCTGGGCCCTCTTTTGTACAGCATTTACGCACACGGTATACCGAGAAACGATAACTCGGAAGACATTCAACAAGCAACACTTTATATTCGGGAAGCAGTACGCGCAATAGAGCAGTGGAGTAACAAATGGTGCATTAACCTCAATCCTACTAAAACGCAAGCTAAAGTTTTTACATTACGAAGATACATATCTCCAGCTAACATCGTCATTCAATATAAAAATATAGACTGGACTCCTAAGGATACTTTCGTTAAATATCTACCTCTTTACATGGATACGAGACTAACATGGGCGGCACACAGAAACAAAAAACTCAACCAGGCCTACACGCGACTTAGCATCTTATGTAGGTCCCGGGTAGTGTAGCTTGAACAACCGTCCACGTACGATCAGTAGAGTTAAGCAACGCTCTCTCTGGTCGGAACTTGGATGGGAGCTTCACGGCTGCTTCACTCGGTGCCTCGTGGTACGGCTGCCACGCAAATAGTTGGTCCCAAATGTTATAATAACATCATGACAGTCGTTAGTCCCCATAAAATGTACAGCAACGCTTATAATTGGCCTAACGGCTGTTGGCTGAGTACGAAATAAATAAATAAATAAATAAATTAATATCCAGTGTTAAATAGAAGATCGCCTCTCAAAATAGAATGTGGCGTTTTGTTATACAAAAGTGTACTTCTCCCAATCATAACGTATGCAAACTTGTTATGGGGAACGACATCCAAAACCAATATAAACAAAGTGCGAAGGTTTCAAAACAAAGTGCTACGTATAATATGCAATGCACCGTGGTTTGTACGAAACGGACAGCTACACGAAGAGCTTTCTGTGCTTAAAATAAAAAAGTTTTATCATGTGAGTGCTAAGAACTATTTTGCAAAACTTCAAAATTGTCCTGGCGCAATATTCTTTAATATAGATCAACGAACAACGACGCGTTTTAAAACAAAAAGACTACTACAAAACTGCCTCTTATCGTCAGAAGACTCTACATTTAGTGACAGCAACTAAACAGAACACTATTTTATAGTAAAAACGTTTAGTGTATTAACTTTGTGCTAATTTGGTAAGGAATAAATCCCACATGTAACTAAACTGTCACATGTTGCCTCCTGTTACCATTGTTGTGTAGAGCATTGATGCTGAACCGACAAATAAAATCACTAAAATTATGCAGCTGTTGGTCGACTATTGTTAGACGGAGCCATAAAGGAAGGCTTCCTTGTAGATTTAATGGTTAGTCTTGGCCTAGAGTGGCATATGAATGAAGTGAAAGCCTTTATAGAAATGAAGGAAAATGATGAAGAAGGTCGTGCAGTTTGACGACGCGAAGAATACGGTGCATACCCTACATACGTGGGTGTACGCGTATCGAGAAGTTCGGAAAGGACTGTGGGAATGAGAAGCTATGGACAGGTTGCGGTTCCAGCGGAGGATACTTACTGTGGCTGAAGTACTGCGACACGTCTTGTGCTCAAAACATAGGCAGACAATTTATGTAGAACGCTTTTTCACTAGTACGTAGGTGTGTTATAACACATGTAGTAACACTGTATATATTATATGCAAATAAAAACACAATAAAAATGCAAACGTTTTTTATTCCATTTTATTGTGATTATATATGTGATATACGGTAGGCAAAGCACAATATCAAACTGGTTTGGAGTGATATAAATAAGCAGGTTGGGATGGGCTAAGGGCCGGTTATTCTTCAACTTCGACGATTGGGATGGTAATAAAGTGGGGTAGAAAAGTTGCTTTTTTTCGACCTTTTACATATACCTCGGTGGCACCATGCAAAATATGTCGCAATATTGCAGGAAACAAATATGCTTGAGTAAATCCATCGTCCCAGTCGATGCAGTGATGATTAGTCGGTAACCAAGGGGTTTGTTGTTGCAAATGAGGTGGCAAGGAGGTGAAAGTTAACGGTGATTTGAAGACGTAGTGAGATACTGAGGTACCCCTATATGCGGCAATTCTTTCGGGCTATAATGCTTATCGAACGTCTTGAAGCCTTGAATGTCGATAATAAGCTTCAACGTATTAGGCAGAGAGAGCACGGTGCAGTTACGTCAAGAGCCAAAGTGCAACTGAAGTTTGAGACATTCCATTTGTTTAACTGCTTTTGTCAACGCATTGCAAGTGCAACGATACCTGGTATATTTATTTAAAATAGCATTACTTAATTTTGCCCTTATCAATAGTAGCTTCTGAATGGGCCTGGGTTCGCTTTATATTTATACCTTGACTGATTTAAAAAACATGAGATAACAGAAATTACGTTTATTCAAAGCGATATACATATCAAACCTTAAGTGTACAAATAAATCAACATATAAATTATTCCCAATCGTAAATATAAAATAACATTTAATTCTATTCCCGCTATGGTCAGGCCACCCAACTGGCAAGGGCGGTCGCGGCTCTCAACTGTTTGACAGTCGCTGGAACTTCCCAGAATGATTTCCAGAGGCTGGCAGTACTGCGAATGTAAACAAATGTCAGTTTCTTAAATTAATGAAAGAACGATGTTATCAGTGATATTATTTAATAAAAGCCACTAAGTTTTCAAATACCACCTGAACTGACTTTCTCTTATGTCCCACGTGTGCAACCGCAGAATGTCACTTGGTGATATCAATAGATGATTGAGGGCTAACGGGATTGATAACAGATAGATCGCGCGTATGCCGAGGTCAAATAACCACGGTGTTTGAAGGTAGGTGAATTGTGATCTAGGGGAATTGACTATTAAATATTAAATTCTACTACGGCGCTGAGGTCCGGGAACCGGCTTATAACTGACGCGAAACGATGGGGAATTTCCGGGACTTCGAATGATTTGCAATCATACAACACGACCTTATTTTGGCTTTGCTTTGAATTAATAAAATTAGGGAAGCTTCGGGGATGGAAAAATAACACCGCCCGCTCTTAGGTGGGTGTTATTTCCCACGAGTAAACTAGAAACGCTACGGAAATTTAAATTGTCTCAAAAGGAGTTATTTTATTTCAAATCGCGCAGCCCGATCGCAGGTGTACGCTATTTGAAACGAATCAGCTATAGCACTTTAGATCATTTCAACGTAGCGTAGCCCGTTCTCAGGTGTACGCTTATTTGAAATTAACAAAATGCTGCGGCTTCGTGAAGATGTGCTAGCTATAATTGGAAAACGCTACACGACTTTTATTTGTTTCAAACTGAATTATTTCACATCGGATTATTTCAAATCGCGCAGCCCGATCGCAAGTGTACGCTATTTGAAACGAATCAGCTACAGAACTTGAGATAATTTCAAAGTAGCGTAGCCCGATCTCATGTTTACGCCTATTTAAAATTAACAAAGTGCTGTGGCTTAGTGAAGAGCTTCGATTTAATTTAAACAATTATGAACTGCATGAAGCGACTCGGGGGTGCCGTTCAGGGAGCTGGATCTGAATTTTCTCGAGAATGCTGGTTTATTTCTGGTGGCCCAGCTGGTGCGATAACTGGGACCCTGCGGCCGAGGCCGCAGGTTCGGTCGAACGGCCAGGATAAGTTCCCGGAATAATTCTGGTATAATTCTCGTCGAGTTCACGGAACCATTTCGGTTTTATAGCTTGTTATCACGTTCTCTCTTCTCGCATCAACGCAGAAACGGGAATGCGCGGCAAACGCTTTTCCTTTTCTGTCGTGCACAGCGACGGACAGGCGGGTTCACGCGGGCTGGAACTTTGTAACGCTAAAAAGCGAAGATTAAGCGCTTTTAATTTGAAATGAAAGTTCAGTAGCGTTTAATCAGGAGCGAAACGTTACATAAGTAAAAACCCGATCACGAAAAACGAGGCAATACGCGGTTGTGTTGGGTGTCACGTTCGCGGAGAAAAGGGCTCATTGATTTTGTTATAACAAAATGATTAAAACTTGGAATACATGTCGTATAATGTTGCGTAATGATTGAGTCCATAATTGTTATTTAAATTGTCGTATGGGAATCGTTCGGTGTTCAGATAAACTCGAAAATTGGTAAGATCAACATTATCGAAATTAGCATTCTCTCTACGGTCACGTATCTGGGGGTTTATAATTTTGTGCTTGTAGCGATAGCGTGAGAATGTCGAGTCACAGCATGAACACCTGGTATGATATGAAGCTGACAGCTGCGAAATGCTACTTGTGTGTCAATATTTTTATCGATGTATTTAGTTAGGGCTAATACTTGGGCAAGACCTGGAGTAATACGAGGAACCTTCCAATACAGTTTGTCAATCGTAATTTTAGCGGTCTTCCCTGCGGTATCATTGAATACGGCGTTGGCATCGGTATTGCTGCGAATTAATACAAGTTCTTGTCGGATGTTAAGTATTACTTTATCATAATGTTCGGCAAAGCATAACAGCATTCTCAACGGTATGCAGGCACTGATGTTTTTTTCTGCATCGGTAATGGCTGGATCGCCAGCGGCCGAATGCGCGAGGATTCTTTTCCTGCACCTCAACGAAGTAATTTGCTTCTACAAAGGTCCCGTTCGTGCTTTATTAGGCCACGACGATTAATTTTGAAGGGCTGACTATAATCAGGTACGATGGCGTTTTTCTGTTTGTTATTCTTATATTAATTGCATTTCTTTAGCTCTTAATCGACAGTTTTACCCGAGAATTTATTCTTTGAAGTAAGGTTGCAGTCCGATTTAATTTTCAACACCTGCTAACGTCCTACCTAGCTCCTGCGGCTTGTGAATGACTTTTCTGCAATTACGGAAGCATACTCGGCGCTTTCTTCCCCGGGTATAGCAACTCCTGGCCAGGCTTTGGTTAACAGCAGCCTTGGGCGTCGGATGTTAGTGATTCTTGGTGTTATATCATACTACTTTAAAAGTGGACGGTCTTCCTGCTTTTAAGCAGATTCGGGCAGTTTAAATTTGTACTTTCCGTTGTTATTAAAATATAAAGTTTAATATCATACAGTCAATCTATTTTAAAACTTGAAGCTTAATGCGTATATTTAATTACGATTAATATTTAAAGCTACAATTTATGTGTGTTATTGAACCTTTGTAAAAGGAGCATTCATGCTTTTTGCTTTCAATAGCCTGAACAAAAAGGTTTTTTTAAATGACAGCATACCACCCGATTTATTTGTAGTTACAATTAATTGAATAACCCAAAAAGGTGTTTCTTGTTGCGTGTCGCAACCTTCATTTACTTGCACAGCTCTACTATGACATTATTTGTGATCAAATTGTTTTGATTATTTATTATTGAAAAACCATACTACAGATTATTCAGTAGTTATTAAATAAACGCTAGTCATTTGTAGTTTATTTAAATTATTCGAAATCATCTGATGTCTGGCGCCCATATTCTTTCTTTTGAAGACTTTGCAGGGTACACAGCTGGTGGTTTGAACGCACGACCATTTCGCCGAATTTGAGTTACCTCGGCCATCGCGGTAAGTGAAGATTTTTAGAGCTTCCGTGTAGCACGAAATTTAAGGGGGTTAATCTGCGATTGTTTACTACCATTGATTATTTTAATTAATTAACCGCAGGTCAGCTTCTTTATCGTTTCAAACACTAGTGCTGTTAAATGCATCTTATCTCACCTCGTTGCTAAGGAATTATTATCATAGTAAGATAATAGGATAAAATAAATTAATTAATAAATTTTTGAGATAAAATACTATTTGAGAGCTATAGTCCTTCTAGATGATTTTTTTCATTTCTTCAGAAGAAAATTTTCTTTTTTTGCTTAGAACTGCCAATTTGATTAACAACATAGTAATGTAATTAACATATAACAATTGCTAATATGCTATATTATGCTACACACGAGTATTTGAATTGACCAGTTTATTTTTTAGTATTGATTGATAATAAAATTAAATTGTTGATCACATGATTTTTTATTTTAATCCGTTTAGTTGTGAATTTAAATTATAAATATGAATTCTTAATTTTTAAATAATAATGGATGCCATGGCCGAATTTTCATTTTAATACACAATAACTAAACGAATTTAAACATTTTTGGAGGCATCATAGGCGGAAAAGATTCTCTTTTGATTAATGCCTTTACAATTTCTACAAGTTACTTAAAATAGAGAGCAGGAATCTCCAAAAATAAAATTTTCTGCTTGTCCAGATATACTGGGTGTTACTGAAACTAAGCTCATCCCGATGTGTTTGTCTTTATTTTATAAGATAAGTGAATAAAGTTTCCTCACTGTTTTAACGACAGCTATAACTCAACATTTTATTGTATTTTTAAGTTGTAAAATCGAAACAAAGAATACATTAAAATGTTATACATACATTATCAAAAAATAAAAAACTACCAAAGTATACCATCAACCGCAGAATGTTATCCTGATTTGAAATATGTAAACATTTAAGAGTAAATTAAATCAATAAAAAAGTTGGAGTAAAAATTTGGTAATGCAATCAAATAATTGTATTTTAGGAATGTTGAACTTGTAAAAAAATCATATACTTATCTTAAAAAACAAAGAAAGAAAACGGTTGAGCCTGGTTTCGGTTACACCCGGTATTTATTTTTAGGTGTTAATCTTTTATTTCTAATAATGTCTATAATAACAATAATTAATAATAATAATAATGTCTTTTATTGACACAGCAAAAAAAATACAAGGAAATACAAAATACAGATTGAAATAAAATAGAATGTGTGTCAATAGGGCGAAGTTCAGAAAATCACTTCCAAGGAAGTGAAGTTCTGCTCTTACACTTAACCCCTTGTTTTATACATAAATTAAATTAAAAGATTTTGTCTGCGTAGCTTGCGCTATAGTTGGTGGTAGGTATATTGTTGATATCTGGCCATGTGTATACAGTGTGGTCCATTAAGTGTGCAACAAATGAGACACTTTTTTATTAGTTGTACAATCGAAATTTAAATACCGCCACAAGTTAGTGCATGTTCGATAACCATATCAGATGCCCTTAGAATGGCTTCAAGTCAAACAATATACAGGGCAGGACAAAAATATGAAATTCGTTTAAGAATAAAGTTACCTTATTTCAAAAAATATTGCAGAATTTTATTGAAAAAAGTTGTTTAGAATCAAAAGTTATGCTCAAATACAAAGTCATGGCCACCTATTCGAATTTTGATTTTTTTTGTAAAATTTTGTATTATCCCCGTATGATACATATTTTTATTATTCTGATTTTATTAAGTTTTTTCATATGTAAATTATCATTAGTAAAGCATTTGCCTTGTTAAAAAGAATATTTGCGAAATTCTAAAGTTCTGTTAAATATTGTTGCAACAAACATGAAGTGGACGCTTACCTAAAAAAAATATAAATCCAAGTAAATTTTATAAATACGCTTCAAGTTGCTAAAAATTATTTAAAAATGATCTGGTTGTGGCTGCTTTAAATACGTATAAAATCAGAATAATAAAAATATGTATCATACGGGGGTAATACAAAATTTTCCAAAAAAGAATCAAAATTCGAATAGGAGGCCGTGACTTTGCATTTGAGCGTAACTTTTGATTCTAAACAACTTTTCTCAATAACATTTTGCTATATTTTTTGAAATAAGGTAACTTTATTCTTGAACGAATTTCATATTTTTTGTCCTGCCCTGTATATTGTTTGACTTGAACCCATTCTAAGGGCATCTAATATGGTTATCGAACATGTACTAACTTTTGACGGTATTTAAATTTCGATTGTACAACTAATAAAAAAAATTTCCATTTGTTGCACACTTAATGGACCACACCGTATAATGTAAAATTAAGAAAAAAATTATATAATTAGATTATGGCAAATTATAAAGAAAATTTTAAGGTTTTGTTTGGTAACATTTTACTTAAATGTGTTTTAAATTTAATCTGAGAGTTTTTAGAAAATAAGGCAACGAGTTATAAATAGTCCAATAAGCAAGGGCTTTTTCCAGGAAAAAAATGTAGAAGTTTTTTTCTCACCGGTTCTATATGTTTTTGGGGGGCTGAATCCGAATCTGAAATTTGCCACCTCACCAGACGTCGGCTTCACAACGAAAATTGCAAACAACCTCAATTTGTCGGCACTATTTTGAGTTTTTTTGAATATACTATATATATCTAAAACTAAGCGTCTTTCGATGATACAAACCATATAGCAAATTAAACTAGACAAAAATTCCTTTAAAATGCATATAATAACTCTGAAGTTTGGAAAATCCATAACGCCACTAGCGCTTTTTCAAGAGAAGTCATTTTTTAACTCTTCTCTAATAAAGTCGGAAACGCTATTCTGGAGTATCGTCACGTTTTCTTTTTAGTCCTCTACAGGCAGTGAACTGCTCAATCTCTTGGTGGATGGGCGCCGGTCTCTCCACTGTGAAAAAATATTATAATGACAATTTGATAAGTGAAGGTTCAGTTTATAATTATGGCTGTAAGTAGACAGTCGGCTATAGCAAGGAATTTCTTCTTCCATTTTTCAAAATTTCCTTTTTTCTTGCTGATTACTACATAATCTGTAAACACTCGAATTTATTCTAGAATTAGTTCGTGAACATTGTCTGTAAAGTTATCTGGTGGAGGGTACTGTGTCAAATTGTACACTTGAGATCGTGCATTTTCAACAACATTTTCTTAGCCTTTCCTCTTTCTCTGGCAACCTCTCCAGATACCAAGCATCAGACATAATTTTGTTACCTGTAGCCTTGAAACACACAATATAAGGCATATTGGCTGTTACAAGTATGTCATTGCCAAATTTCTCAAGGAGGCGGTGTTTTACTGCTCTTGGGTGAGGACGAAAATCACCATCAATCTCATTCATTAGTTCCTCTATTGTAAACTGGCATTCTTCAGAACTGTCTTCAATATATCTGAAAATAGATTGCATTACTCCATCCACATCATTTCTAGGTCTACCTTGTGTTTTTGTCTGGCGTTTGGGGAGGTATAACTGTTTCATACATAAGAAATGGTATTGAGCTTTAGCAGCTGCCAAATCATGCACTGAACGTATACGATGTAAAATAGTATTTGTAGTTTCATCATTTTGATCTTTTAGCAATCTATTTATGTTTTTGGCTACAGTATATTGAGTCACAGGGTACACAGGATTGCGGTATTGTGGTGACTTTTTAATTTGTTTGTTTGAATAATCTGGCGGCACTTCCTCCCCACATATAAAACAGTGGATTTTGAATAAAAATAGAGGCATATTCGAACGAAGTGCAGGTAAATCCTTACTTTGTCTATTGCTCTTACGGGCAGCATTAATCAATTTTTCATTAGTGTAGCTCTTCCTACATTTTTCGTGGACCTTAATCTCTTTATCAATCTTACATCTTTTAAACAACACTATCTTTCCATCCTCTCGACATCTGCTTGCTTCAATGAAACCGTCCAACCCCGTTTCCTTCACTACACTCGTCTTGGTGCCATCATCTAACATCCGTCGCATATGATACACTTGCGAGACCTCTTGACATATACTAACTGGACTAAAAATCGTAGGTACAATATACGATCGCTGCAGGAGACCAACTATATAGTCAGGTGTATTAAATATATAACCAAAAAATTGACTTCACTAACGTTCGACAATTCCTTAAATATGACAATAGTATATTAGGTATTCATAAAATAAGTGATTTTAGGTGTATGAAGTTTATAGTAGGGCACAAGAGAACAGTTAGAATGGCGTTTTTACCTCTTTTAAAGGAGAGTCAAAAAATTACCTTTCTTCAATACGGGCTAGCGTCATTATAGATTATCTAAACAAAGTTAAGATATGCATTTTGTAGGATATTTTATATACTTTAATTCGGTGTATCATTAATATCTTCGAAAAACGCTTATTTTTCGAGTTATAGTAAAAACAATTGAAAGACTGCCCAAAATTTCAGCTGTTTGTCTTTTTCGTTACGCAGCCGACGCCTGACGAGGCGGCAAATCTCATATTTGGATTCAGCGCCCCCAGAAACATATAGAACAGTTGAGAAAAAAACTTCTAAATTTTTTCCTGGAAAAGGCGTTTCTGAACCTTTAGGTTAAGAATTTAAATAATCTATAAACCACTTTGATGAAGTTTAAGAAAAGTGTGAAATGGCTTTTCCACACTGCGGTAAAAAATCATAGCTCGAAAACAAAGAACTTGCGGGCATGTTCAGATCCACTTTTTTTCAGTATTTGTTTACAATGTACAGTAATATTCCGATTTGCAGTACCTTTACAGTGACTCAGACTCTACTAAATTGTTACAAATCTACTGACATTCTGTACTATTAGTCGCCTTATAGTAACCTATTTTCTTACTATTTCTTTACACGCATCACTTTGTGCAGTTACTACATTGTAAGGTAATAGTAAGTTTTTGCTGTATGGATTTGTATCAACCTTGGAATTTGGTGGGAATATCTCCCTTTCTGCATAATTGTAACAAGCTGTTACAATACCATTTTTCTAGGGTTATTTCACTCACCGATAGTTGGCGACCTTTTCCAAAAACATGTATTTCTTTGTATTGTGATGAATTATCATAGGTGTACCTGTATTCTATAATGCCTGGTATACACTTTTGAAAACGAAAACATTCTACTTTCAAGCAATATATAGATTCACCCTGACTATTTCTATTATTATTCTTAATCAAACATTTTGACAGGACAGGCAACTTTTTGAAATCTGAGCAAAATAGCTCATCGAAATTGTAGGGAGAACTTTTCTTATTTTAGACCCTCTTAGATCTAGCTATTCTAAAGATATTTAACCAATCCTGGTTGGTGTAGACTGGCATATACCTTTTGCTGTTTCACTAGTGCTACGCATACTGTCGACTTCAATAAAACTGCCACCACTTTCCAAAAACTTATGTTGAATAACTTCCAGATTGGAATTTTGCACTACATATAGAAATAGTGCGGAAATGTTTTGGTTGCGGTGTTGACTGCCTCAGGTGTCTGACTACAATTTTTTTTTATCACAGCTTTGTGTTGCCCAATCTATCTTAATAAGCAAGTGCCTATTTCCGAACTGCCTCTCTTACCGTTTAATTAGATCCAACCATAGTAAAAAGCGTCATTCGGAACTAGTTCGTATAATGTAAAATTGTACATACAATCTTTAGGCTGTACTACATAGAACTTACATCACTGGACGGGATCTATAAAACAAATTGTAAATCGAATGTACAGCACATAAACGTTTTATCTGTTTGACATTTTTCCTTATCCATAGACTTCGCTAGATTGCATTTATCTTTTCTTGTGATATGAGCAGGATATTCATCTTCAACAGATATTTTTTCTTCGTTATTTTTAATTGTATTATAGCTGGAGCAAAGCTGGCACTAATTCTTTTTTGGTTTGTAAAAGAATAAATTGACGTCTTGTTGATTTTCTGGAATAGTGGCATTGCATAGTTGGAAAACTCTCAATATGTTTTTTAACTTTATCTACAGGATGAGTCTTATTATGTGAAATTGTCTTCCCTCTATTATCAATCTCAAGAAATACTCCACCTTCTCCTTTGCTGTTGTAAGCGGTGTCAATCAAATAGTAAATTTTTGCATCCTTGAGTAACTTTCTTCCACCATCTGTTCTAGGTCTCCTTCTTGCTGGTGGCATACTTTCTGTGTTTGCAAGAATAAAATATTTCTATCTTGTATAGTCACACTGACAGAAATGTTCCAGAAATGTTTAAAAATAGATACTCTCTTTTTTTCAGTAAAGCTTGTTCTGCATTTATATCTACAATTTTCACAAGTTACTAGTTTTGGGTGTTTACGATTCGATTTTCTGCTTCTTCGATATATTTCTTTTCCATGTGGATGGTTCACTTTTCTTTCATCTGCTTCTTACTTTCTCTGGATGCTTTTCTTTTAACACAATATCACCCGTTCGTACTTCAGCTTCGTCGTCCCACTCGTCGCCAGCTTGTATTTTGGCTTCATCTGAAGATTCAGGTTTATAATTGAGGTCTTGAATAACAAGATTTTACTTAATAACTAAAACGTTTTCCTTATGTTGTTTTATTGAGCAGGTTGGCACATTGTGTAAGTCTATACTGGGTGAAGTATACCAGGAGGCAAAAAATGAAAATTAGTGTTCGCGATTGGATTCTAAGCAAAAAATGCGAAATATTTTTTTTTCCGATCGGCCTTTGTCTTCGAGATATCGAAGTTCAAACTTTTAAAAGATATAATTTCAAGTTTAGCAAAAAAGTAGTAGTAGGCCATACGAAAACTATATTTAATCACTTTAACGGTTACATTGAAAGCAAAACCATTACTTTAACTTACAATTCATGTTGGAAAAGTCCACCGCCAGCCGCGCTGCAAGCCTGGCAACGCAAAACCACTGAATTATAAACTGCATTAAAATCTTGTTCGTTTTCAATTTCAAGTGCAGCATTCATAATTATTTCTCGTGATTGCTTTTTATTGTGAACCTCCATTGCGTAAACTAGTTGTTTTACGTGGCCCCAGAAGAAAAAATCCAGTGGATTTAGATCCAGCAGGCCACTGAACTGGACCGCGCCTAACCATTCACCTTTCATCAAAATGGTTGTCTAGCCATTCTACTACAACTCTTACAGAATGTGGTGGCGCACCATCGTGTTGATACCAAATCACGTTACGCAATGCAAGTGGACATCTGCTAATATCTCGTGCAAGTGATTATCCAACAATTCCAAGTAGAACGCAGCATTTAAACGATGCGGCAGAATTTGTATTGTCAGTAGACAACCGTTCAAAATCCCACACAACGTGTTAATCGAAAATCCTTGTTGAAAACGATTTATTCTAAATGCGTGAGGATTTTGTACTGACCATACATGCTTATTGTGACAGTTATTAACACCGTCGCTGGTGAAAGTAGCTTCTTCAGACTACAAAATGGAACGAATAAAATTAGGATCTTTCCCGTGCTGTTCGAGAAGCCATCGCAAAACTGCTAATCTTTGTACTTCATATCCTGGTTGTAAGCGATGAGCATGCTGATAATGGTAAGGATGCAACACTTCTCTGTTTAAAGTCATCTAAACGAAGTTTTGTTATGCGGGTTACCAAACACAAATGAGAGGAACTATTGTACTTGCCCTAATTTATTAAACACACTAATTTGATTACGAACAATCACAAAAACAGAATAGAATATCAGGAACAGATTTAAAATAACGAGTATTAAGATGGGCAGAGCTTTCGGCTACGTATCTACAGCTTTTGAACACCCAAAGTAGCTGTGACCTGATATTTATATGAAATACAAAGGTTGCGGGTTTCTTTGTTTTAAGACCAAACCCTGGGTGACAAAGTTGCAATGGTTTTAGCCAAAATAATGATATCATGTGTTACGATATTAAAAGAACTTTACGACACCCACCCAAGGTGAGCATCGCACCACGGAATCAGTCCTGAAAAACTGGCACACTTGCCCTGAAATCGGTTCGAAATAGGCTAATAGGCCACGGCTGGAACGCTCAGGGAGTCGGGCGTGAGTCACACGATACGTTCTGGGCAAGCGTGTTGCGGCATAATATATTGTTATGATACACTATATTCTTTGATAATTTAAATATGAATACTAAAGAAACAGTTTAGTCAAATAAATTTGGAAGTCAGATATAAGCAAATTAATGGATCTAAATACATGTTAAAGTATAATGAAATTAACTTTCTTATTATTGGTTAGTAAAATAATAGCATAATGATTGATTACTCAAACTTAATCTGTAATAAGAAAATTCTGAATAGGAATAAATACCAAGGTTACTAATAAAATGTATCTGTTATGATAATTAAAATAAAATATCTGTTTTGATTATATAAAAAAGTGTAGATAGGAGGCAACAAGAATCGTGTCTAATAGTAATAATTTGTAATTTGTTTAATTAGTTACTGAAACAACTCATAAAAAAACAGACATGTAAATTTGAATATAACGAATTTGGAAAATAAAAAACCAGAATTTATGCCTTACTTTATGTAATTATTTGATCAAATACCATTTAAAAAGGCTGTAAACAAATATACTTGGTGGAGGTATAATATTATAAATTGGAACTTATAAAGGAATACAATCGGTGAAGAGATTGAACCAATGCAGTGAATTATAAATAATCAATACAGAAGATTACATTATATGAAGAGAATTGGATTTATTGATACTACATTGGAAATGGAATACAAGACACAAACAAGAGGTTAGTACGTGCAGCGAATTGTTTTTTGGAAACCTGTGGGTATCATTGAAGACGTAGGACCATCTAAAAAAAGAGACAAATTCATATTTGGAACAAGATTTATGCTGACACTTACCAGAGAGGGATCGGAGCCGCAGTAATCCAGTACAGGAGCTAGGAGACTTGAAGTTAACAGCAGCAGGGGACAACGACAGGAATCCAGTATAGGATGTGGAAGTTTTGAAGTGGATGGCAATAAGATGAGGCTGGGAGTTTACATTCATCGTAGGTGATGCAGTTTGGATAAGGACTCAGCAGGTGTTTGAGTGCAGTCGGAGTGAGGATCCAGCTTAGAAGGATTTTGGCAGTATTAACAAGCAAAGTGTTAAATCAGGTTTGTGTTTTAAAAGGTTAAATGAAACATTTAAAAAGCTATAACCAGTAAGAAGGTATAAAAAATATAATTGAATTTCATACTTACAAAATAGATTGGTGAAAGAATTACATATTAGATCTTATTGTAAAAAACCTTGATATTCGTTCTGAATTTTGATTAATTTGACGTTAGTTGTCAATTTTTTTGAAAGTCAATCAACTTGCAATTAAACAAAGAGAATTTGACAAATCAATCATTGGGTTACTAGATATTGCGAACCACCTGAGAGAGTTTCATTAAAAATATTGTAAAATAAGGATTTGAATTGAAAGTTAAAAATAAAGGGCAAAATAGTAATACGATAATTTAAATAAATTTATCAGCTAGCATAACATAGCAATATATATAGGGTATGTCGAAATCATGAGGGCGCCACCAAGCCTGTCTTAACCCGGCTAACCGGGCCTGGACGGTTAGACGGGAGCGAAGCACGCAAAATACTCCGCCGATAGGATTACTCAAGAATTGTAAGGTCAAATAACAATTTCGGGATTGCCTTATGCAAGGATTGTAATTAGGTGTCAATCCGACCGCGACTACGCAGCTGTCTTACCCACCTGTACGCTCAAAGCTCCCTCGTTCCGTCGCACAATAATCAGTACAATGAAGGGGGCGCTTATCTGAAACAGAACATGCACAAGTCGAAACAAAACAATAGTTCCCTTAGCTAACAAATCATGTATTGACTAACGGGTTACAATGGGGCAGCAGAGTGCGTCGCCCTATATCTATAACTAGATTATAACTAAGAACACCAGCTGGCGCGCGCTTTAAGCCTAGCGACAGATGTTGAACAGTAATGAACAAATTAGCACTCGCAACATGGACAGTCTGTAATTCTGAATGAATGCACAAATATGCTGGCGCGACGCCTTATGCAGCGAACAGCAAAGAACAAATTAGCACTCGCGACATGGACAGTCTGCGATTCTGAATGAATGCACAAATATGCTGGCGCGACGCCTTATGCAGCGAACAGCAAAGATCAAATTAGCACTCGCAACATGGACAAATATGACGACAGTGCCTGTAGGCACCAGAGATGTGACGGCTCGCTCGCGTTCACAGCGGTAATCAGTTCAAAGACACATACCTTAATATGTAGACGGTTGGGGAGCCTGGTACAGTTGAGTTGCGACAGGCTGCAGTCTTAGGTGGCAGGTACCTTCGATGTTCGACGGCTATAGGGATGAGTGCACATCCGCCATAATGGCGACGTGCGACGCGTCAGGACGCGTACAACGGGACGACGAGAAATGGGCCACTTTCGTTCTGCGGGACAGATCCTCGAAGGTCGAGATGAAGGGGGCACGACCCCTTACTTACGGAAGCAGGAACTGTGCTCAATAACACCCACGCTACGCCGAAGACAATTCGAAACTCACACTCACAACCACCACACGAGCGTTCTCTGCAACGGGCTGCGGCCGACTGCCACTTAAGGCGAAACCGTTTGTCACATAATTGCTGAAGCAGCACTCGCCGGGAAAAAGACTGACGCCCCCGCCAAGGGCGGGAGCGCCGCTCGAACTCACACACTATCCGACCTCTTACTCGATCGACGGCTCTCGGCTGAATGCCCAGAGGGAAGCGCTGGCATAGGTCACCTTGGTCGCGTCCCCACGTGACTAAACCTCGGCAGCCAATCGCGGGGCGATAAAATGAAACAAATTAATGCCGGCACCAATGGTATCACGCCTCAACGGCGTGCTTTCTAGAAGATTCGGAATTCTTGCGGGCGATACGCTCGGCTGCCACAGCGCCATCAGAGGGGAGCTCCAACCGACGAGAAATGCTGCGTTTGGGGCCAAATATGTGCGAAATCATGATTCTGGAATTAGGCGATGGACCCAAAAAAAGAACTAAAAGGGTTTAGCATACGGGCACGCTGCCCTAAAGCCTAGGTGGCTATTTAAAATACCAAAATGACCTGAATCAAATGTGCGGAAGATTGAAAATGGTTTTAACATAGCAACAAGTTGCCCTAAAGGCGTGAAATGCAATTAAGCATCTGCGACAGCAAAATGACTTAACACATGCAGCGATAACAAAGAAATTAGTCAAAAGTGATCTAATTAGATAATTATAAAGATTGGAATTTCCGTTAACACATAAAAATGTCGAGCTTGTTGGAAGTCTTTGTGCTTTTGCTTGCATTAAACTAATCTAAATTAATTCCAACACATCACTTAACAGTTTTGAGAAACTTGCAGACGGGTTGCAATTCTTGTGGTACTACGAGGGGTGATCCCTATGCTCCGCGCCTGACCTGCTTTTAGTGGAGATACGAACCTTATGCCGCAGTATGCCCATTACCAATATGTGTCAACAGCGCATGCGCAGAAGCAAGTCTGTATCTAACGTTGTTTTGTTACAGCAGTGGTTTGTTTCAAACAAAGTGACAAGTTATTGCGAAAATGGAGCACAGTGAACAAAGAGCGGTAATTAAATACCTGTTAAAGAAGGGTATGACTCCCAGCCAAATTTATCCTGACTTGGTAAACACTTTAAGGGAGTGTGCTGTTAATTACGATTATGTGAAACGATGGTGCAGGGAGTTTAAATGTGGAAGAACAGCGTGCGAAGATCAACATGCTGGTGGTCCGCCAATAACCGTTACAACTGCGGAAAACATCGATAAAGTTCATGATCTGGTAATGCAAGACAGAAGAGTCACTGTAATGGAAATAGTTGAGGAAACTGGCTTTTCGTATAACTCTGTGCACAGCATATTAAGAAATCATCTGGACATGAAAAAATTATCTGCAAGATCGGTTCCGGGGATGTTAACCCAAACACAAAAACGATTCCGAGTTGTGGTTTGTAAACGCCTGTTAATGAAATACAGACAGAATCCTCAGAATTTTTTGGACAGATTTGTAACGATGGACGAGACGTGGGTTCATCACTATGATCCAGAAATCAAAATCCAAAGCATGGAGTGGAAGCATCATGGTTCTCCACCTCCTCGAAAATTTAAGGTTTATCCATCAGCCGGAAAAGTAATGGCGTCTGTTTTTTGGGATGCCCAGGAAGTAATTCTAATTGATTTCTTATAAAAAGGAGCTACAATAACAGGCAACTATTATGCACATTTAATATCAAAATTGCGCGAAGCTATAAAGGAAAAACGTCGTGGCAAATTGAAGCGTGGTGTGCTGTATCACCAGGATAATGCACCGAGCCACACTTCTTGTGTTGCTTTGGCTGCCATAGCCAATGCAGGCTTTGAACTATTTGAACATCCGACATATTCTCCAGATCTCGCCCCTAGCGATTACAGAGTGTTCCCCAAACTTAAGGAATACCTTCGGGAGAAGAAGTGTCCATGCAATAATGAAGTAATAGATGCTGTTTATCAGTGGTTTGCAGAAATTGGACAATCCCTATTCCAGGAAGCCGTACAATGCTGGAACATCGGTGGGATAAATGCATTAGTCTTAAAGCAGATTACGTAGAAAAATAAGGTAAAATAAATTTTAATTTTCTAACCGGAACTTGGTCAGGGGCGGAGCATAGGGATCACCCCTCGTACTACCTGGTTCGTCAAGCACTGTAGCAATTTACGTCTTCTTTAGTAATGGCAAGTTTCGATACTTTTGCGGACTCCTTCATTCCAATCCCGTTCCGCAAGTGGAACGAGTCTGTCGGATTCGTTCCTCGGAACGAAATCGAAATTGAACGAACAACGCGCATATCTTTGTTTTGGTCAGTGGTCACGCAGTCGGTAATTCGATATGTTTTTATGTTTCAAACTTCAATTGGACATTCTATTGTATTGGATTGAATAACACAACGCCAAAGGAATGAATGGTTGCGAGAATTGACACTTTCGCGACCTTTTCGATCCTCGGAGCGAATCCGGACTGGTAACTTGGATTCGAACCAAATCGATCCTGGACCCGGATTCGTTCCTTTGTACCGAGTCCAGCCGGAACGACACATCACTATTCTTCTTCTCTTGCAGCGTTGTATCGTAGATTTTCACCACCAATATGACGATTACCAATTCCACATTGTTGCAGTTTTTCAATGCAACGGAAAATACAAGGCGAGATGGCTGACGTCTATTCGGGAATCTTCTTTGATATTCCCGACAACTTTCTAAAGCATTGCCTTTGCAAAAGCTGTAAACAAAAATAATGTCGGCATATTCGTCATTGCCGAACTTCATTTTTGACAAAATTTGTATCTTTTTTACACTAACAATTAAGAGCAACGCCCAAAGTGTGTGACAAAGCAAATTTCATGACTTACTATTAACTTTATGGACAAAAATTAAATAAGTTCGGAAAACTTCATGCCTCAATATCTCCAAAACAAAGGCCGATCCGGAAAAATTTCGGATTTTTTCCTTAGAATCCAATCTCGAACACGAATTTTCATTTTTTGCTTTCTAGTATAAATCACCCTGTATAGGTTCGCGTCTCTTGATCAGAATCTGCATAAGCTGTAGGGTTAACTTCAGTTTCATTCACCTAACAAGCTACGTTTGTCTCAGAATAATAATCATCGTCATTAGTTTCAGCTACAACCCCTAGCATGGAATTATTTTCTAATCCTGCTGCTACTATTAATGGATTTGCATACTCAAATATCTCAGTAGCAACCACAACGTCTAAAAACCTCGATGAATCGACTGATTACATAGCTGCAGCTGCATTCTCTGTTGCTAACTTTTCTATAGCTAGAGAAACCATTTTCATGTTTAGTTTGCACAAACTACACCTACCTTTATTTATAATATCACACAAGAAACAGAGACGAATCCAATACTTAACGGATTTTTGCTGTTTAAATTTTTTATTACTGCAGTTATTGACAAAACCCTGAAAGTGCACTTAACCGGTTTTGGTTGCACAAGTTTGCTTTATTTTTTTAATATTTGTTTCCACGAAACTATGTAGCCTAAGTGGATTTGCCGGGTTTTTCCTGTATAAATAGTTTTTATTTAGACTTAACTGATTTATGGAAACAATAAAACAGTGTGATTTTGTTGAAACAGGACTTAACTGTTTCTTGTAGTAGATTATGCTCTTTGAGACGGACTTATCGGTATCGGAACAGAAAACTCGCAAATGGCCAAAAGTAGACGGGTTTTTGCAGTAAGCCGACGAAATAAAGTTTGTCTTCAACTAATCGCCTGTTTAGCTAAGGGTAACACCTCCGCCATTCTTCGACAGCTGCCATTAGTATCTACCGCAGTAAGCTAGATGCGTTTCAACTTAAAAACATCTGTAAAAAGCTTTACCCAGAACTTCCCTCGTGACCATTGTGACACCAAATAATTTAAAAAATCAAATTAAGTAAGGGGTAAAGATATCTTTACGTTTCTAATAAATTAAATCAATTTTCAAATAAAAAAAACATTATCGGTGGGCGAATTCGAAAAGCAGGCGGATGTGTATGCAATCCCAACGTTTTGTGGTATATTGCAAGGAGAATGGGCTATTTCTACCTGCGCTGCGAAGCACTACGTGACTACGTGCGTCCCGGCTGAGTTAAATAAAACCTTTTTTCGTTGACACCTCTTACACCGGAAAGCAGAAAGAACACTTACGCTGTATCTGTTAAATTCTCGTCAGAATTAGTAAAGTCTCACTATATTCCAATTGTTACTTTTCTGCATCTCAGTTAAAGCAAAAATAATAACAATCAAAGGAAAATAAGACTAAAAATATCTTACGGCTTAAAATGACTTTTACGCCACCGCGCCGGCTCATACAAATAATCACGTAGAAGCAAAACGACTGGCGCGAACAATAACTTTCAAAATCGTGACAATGACTCACCTAAGACCGCTGCCCTACTCGTAACAAGATATGCTGGCTAAACATCAGTGGAGCGAGGGGTGGTTCTACACGAGATTACCTACGGGCAACCGCCTAAGGGACGGTAAACAATGACACAATTAAATAGGGCGCCACTCGGTTCTGTCAACCAGAACGAAATACAAATGTAAGCCCATAGAGAAACCAGGAAGAAAATGAACCTACCTTTCGACTTATCACCTTGGCGAAATCCAAGGCTCAACGGGAATAACATATAAGAGCAGCCCCACGACTCCCAACACTGCAGCGACAATTGCACCGACTCACCTGCGACATTTATAAACTGCTTTCAGGCTCCACTTCACATAAAATCTGATACAGTGTATAAATTGATCTGTAAATTAACATGCACAGGGTCGTAGAAAAATCATAAAGCAACGCGTATACCGCTCTATTGGTTCAACATATTACAGTACGCAGTCAGCGTACACGGATGGGAATCTCAAATACAAGACAGCACTATGATCTAAGAGCCCGGCTGGGAAGTCGCTTTACTACTAAAATAACAATAGGTACACGGTCCTAGCGCTAGCGGCTGGCTTGTAAACACGAACGATTAATTTAGAATGGCCTGAGCTATTAACATGAATGACTAATTTAGGATAGTCGGTGTTATTAACTTGAATGACTAATTTAGGATAGCCGCAGCTGTCAGCATGCAAGATTAATTACAAATATAGCTGGAGCCGTCTGCTGGCTTGTAAATATGAATGATTAATATAAATACAGCGCGAGCAGCCTGCTGGCTAGTAAACATGAATGACTAATTATAAATACAACACGAGCCGTCTGCGGGATTGTAAACATGAATGATTAATTTAAATACAACACGAGCCGTTGGCTGGCTTGTAAACATGAATGACTAATTATAACTACAACACGAGCCATCTGCGGGCTTCTAAGCAGGAATGGTTAATTTAAATACAGCGCGAGCCGTCTGCTGGCTAGTAAACATGAATGACTAATTATAAATACAGCACTCTACCTTAATTAAACGGCTTCGCCTGGCGGCTGCGACGGTCAGAATAATCGGGATGTGGCTTGAAGTTGTGGATGTGTACGATGTCTAGAGAGTCCCCCTTACTATCAGGGAAAGTTCCGCGAGCGACAGCATTGCTATCGGATGTGAGTTAAGTGACCTCTTAACTAACGGTATTTAATTAACTTAATTACAGTGCTTTAAGTAGATGCCTATTAAACATTATCCTAAATATTCACACACAAGTGCTACATCAGTGCGACACCGACTCGCCGCAATCGCTGCGATTGCGGAGACGAGACCAGCTGGCCAATCAGATAAGTAAACCTTTATTTAATTTCTACACTCTAAAAGCCAAATATTAATATTTTCACACATCAATGTCAAACTAAGATATGACTGACAAAAGCAGTTTTGTATTAAAACCGCCAACAGTAATTTATAAGGGTAATAACACAGTCCCCACAACAAACTCTCAGGAATTGCCAAGTACAAACAATTTAATGGATTTTCAAAATTTGTCAAGTCCTGGCGATAATAGCAATAAACAACCACTGACCTCACCTGATAAACCGGACATAAATAAGCGATATCTATTTAGCGCTGACACACTAATAACACAAAACAAATATTATAACCTACAACTACAACAAGAGAACTGATCTCAATCTCAATCAACAATAAGCACACAGGAAAAGCCCAAAATCCCTCCAATATTTATTCCTAATGGTACTCATTACCAAAATATAATTAACGACATCAATGGAGTAGTAAAAGAAGATTTTTCAGCCACATATAAAGGCAATCAATTACGAATTAATTTAAATAACATTGACGATTACAGAGCCCTTACTAAGTTTTACGACGAACGCAAGGTAAACTATTACACATATCGTGATCCCAATAGTAACACTAATATCTCGGCCATAATACGCAACGTTCCAGTATCAACCACTGAAAAAGACATCCACGTAGCATTAAATGACCTAAAATATCCGGTTACCAAGATTACTAGACTATTAAACAGTAAAAAAGAAACAGCGATACTCCGCAGTGTACCAACTGCCAATTAATGGGCCACACCAAAAACTACTGTCATCTCCCTCCACGATGCGTTAAATGCACTGAGCCTCATCACTACTCGACATGCACAAAAGTCAAAGGTGTAGACAATCCGCAATGTGTGAACTGCAAAGGACAACACACCGCCAACTACAGAGGTTGCCCATACATCAGAAATCTGAATAAAAGACCGCCCCCACCAACAATTCGATCTTCTAATCCTAATGCCCACATAAGGGGAAATATTACCTCCAACTCAACCTATGCACAAACGGTAGCCAACGGACCCAATACCTCTAATATCAACAATAGCAATAATGGCAATCAAAGTAGATCCAGTTCAGACCCTGTCACCAAAAAAATTTTCGAATCCGTTTTTGAACTTATTACCCCATACCTTGATCAAATTAAAAACTTTCTAATGTCCCTAATACCCATGCTGTTTCAAAATGGCAGCAAATAATCTCAATATTACACCTAAGTTAACCCTCCTAAATTGGAATGCCAACGGCATCAAAGCTCAGCGTTCTACCTTCATCTCATTTATTGCCAGACATGGTATCGACATCGCGTGCATCACTGAAACACACTTGATCCAACATAAAACATTTACTATACCTGGTTACACCATCCACCGAAAGGACAGAAAATGCAGTAGGATGGGGTGGTTCTGCAATAATAATTAAACGTCATCTTGCCGCTGCCCCAGTAGATCTACCCAACATCCATAATCTAGAAGCAGTAGCAATCAAATTAACTATGCTAAACAAGTCCACTCTCACCATAATCTCAGCATACAAACCATCCAACAACAAACTGGATCTACATGAACTCAAAAATCTATTCGAAGGCACGCAGCCTACAATGTTAGTAGGCGATTTCAATTGTAAAAACAAGAACTGGGGATGCCGAGCAAATAACCCAAACGGAATAAAACTAGGGAATTATACTTCCCAATTAGCAGTGGATATATCAGCTCCAGCAGAATATACATACTATCCATACAGATCAAACCAATTACCGGACATATTAGACATAATTTTACATAAAAACTACTCTACTAATAAGTCAAACAGTACTAACCGAACTAGACTCAGACCATCTGCCTGTAATATTTACCTTAAACAGATCACCTTATTATTATCCCAAACCTCCAAGGTTGATAAATGGTCCTGTTAACTGGAAACTTTTCAACACAGAACTGCAAGACAAAATCACATGCCCAACCAATCTAACCTCCCAAGCCGAAATAGATAGAGCGATAAACTGTTTCGAGCAAACAGTTATCCAAGCTATTCAACGAGCCGCAATGCTCACCCGATCTCACAAACCAACAAGCAATCAAACCTTGCCCACGCACATACAAAATCTCATAAGAGAAAAGCATTGAGCACGAAGATTATGGCAAAACACGAGGGCCCCTGATGCAAAAGCTCCCTTGAATAGATTAATCCGAGAAGTGAAACTCGAACTAGAGCAAGTAAGAATAGCCTCGTACAAACACTACATAGAATCACTCAACCCAGGAGATCCCAACATGTGGCGTGCCACTAAAATGATCTTAAATCAACCTATGATAATCCCACCACTGCAAACTAATACTGGCACCTACTCAGACGACCAAGACAAATGCGAAATCTTCGCACAACAGCTTGATAACTGCTTTGTTACCATAACTGATGGAAACGGAAGCCACAGCGACTTCGTCGAACAAGAAATAAACAATCTGAACACCAACGCCATAATACTTACAGATCCAGCATCGCCAACTGAAGTCAAGCAATATATAAACAAATTGAAAACAAAAAAAGCACCAGGGAAGGATATGATACCTTATGTCGTCCTAAAAAATTTACCAAACAAGTCAGTAGCCTACTTGACGGCAATCTTTAATGCATGTCTGCGAATAGGATATTTTCCCCACGCCTGGAAACATGCAATCATCCTGATGTTTCCTAAACCCGGTAAACCTCATAATAATCCAGCGCACTACCGGCCAATTAGCCTTTTATCTACAGTGTCCAAACTCCTAGAGCGAATAATTCAACGCCGTCTAAATAACTTCCTAAACGAAAACAACACTCTGCCTCAATTCCAATTCGGTTTTAAAAACTCACTCCACGAATCACCAGATACTGCGTATTATAGAAAAAATTGAAACGGGATTCGAGAATAAAATGCACACGCTAATTAATTTTGTCGATGTGGCCCAAGCCTTCGACAGAGTCTGGATTAGCGGGCTAATATATAAAATGATGACAATAAATGTCCCCTCCTTCCTACTAGTGATCATTAAATCCTTCCTCTCTGACAGAACCTTTCAACTTAGAGTCAATGCCTACACGTCGTCAATACACAACATCGAAGCGGGAGTCCCACAAGGGTTCATATTGGGGCCTATCTTGTTTAACATCTTCATGTACGACCTTCCCGAACCAAACAATGCAATTATAGCCATGTACGCGGATGACACCGCAATCATCACCCAAGATCACGACATAAATCAAGCAGCACATAAACTTCAATAAAGCATTAACCAGTTAAGCAAGTGGCTTCAGAAATGGAACATCAAAATCAATGCAGACAAATGCGAGTCTAAAATCTTCACCCTACGGCGGCCCCAAGATCCGCCAAACATAAGAATAAACAACACATCGATACTATGGAATCCAAAGAACAGTGCCGTTAAATACCTTGGGATCTACTTGGACCGAAAATTCAGTTGGAGCTATCATATCAATAAGAAATTGTCCGAGTCATATGCCAGATTAGCTATGCTCTATCCAATCCTAAGCAAACAATCTACTCTTAAGCTACAATGTGGACCCTTATATATTCGTCAATAATAAGACCCATTTTTACATATGGATGCTGTATCTGGAGCACAACGTCAAAAACAAATCTAAACAAACTGCAAGTACTACAAAACAAGGTGTTACGCACCATAACAAATGCACCATGGTACGTAAGGAATTCTCAGATACATCGTGAAACAGGCATACCCACAGTACATGAGTTCATATCGAAAACCGCAACCAAATTTTATCAGAATATTACTCAGTGTAGCGGAGCCGCACACTACAACCTTGGCAGGAAACATATCCACAGAAGACTAAAACGAAAACTACCCATCGACTTAATAAACAGTGATTAACAATACTTTAACCCTTGAGTAACAAGTGTTAACCATAAAAAATAGTGCAAAAGGTGTATGAACCTGATAGTGATCTAACGTCATCTACCTAAATGAACCTTGCCATGAATAGCACATGATGCTGAGCTGGCATAATCCGATATTAAAAAAAAACTATCAGGGAATGATGCAGAGCCCACCTGGGCCACCACGAAAACTGCGAGACCTGTAGTTCGCACGCTCAAAAGGATCCCGATCATTTGGCGGATTAATATGCTATCCAGGCTTATGAAAAGAAGCGAGCGGCGACGGCTATCGATAACGACTACGACACTAAAGCACTCAGAAGCACGACCTTTCACTGCTACCGTCCGTCAAGAACTCTTAATCGGCCGCCCACGCCCGAAGGCGGGACGTCAACAAAGCCACGCTATAACTGACTGCAGTAGTGGCCGGTGACTAACTCCAAAACCGAAGCCACGCTACGTTTTTCGCGCCAGACGCGCTCTGTCACGCCAAAACCTGTAGCCAATCCCGACGCAGACATCCCCAAGCGGACTAGCATGCCACAACAGGCGATGCGGCCTGAAAACGAAAGAGTGCGATGGAAATTAAATTATTTAGGAAAATCGCTCCTATGGACTGCACTTTGAATTCGATCTAAACAAACACGCTTCAACGTGACGAAACAAACCCAGGTGCAACTAAGACTGTTGAGACCAGAGCGGCTTCACCTAGCCTTCCAGAAAAAATTGCGTGCGTGTCAACTCTTCAGAATTTTAGATACAATTTGATAGAATACTGACGTGAAAGTATGACCGAAAAAACCTATATACACGCAAAGTCGTAAACTTTGAACAGAAATCACTCGCAAAAGGTCGCATAATGGTAAAATATAAAAACCTTGACAAATATCTTAACGAGCCTAATAATATTGCTACAATAAAATGAAACAACCGCATCGATAGGTTATACTGCGCAATGCAGGCTTGCTGCGTTCGAAGCGTGGCTGTATTTAAGAGGACGATGTTATTGTTGAAACGTTTTGAATTTTTTGCTACCTTATCTTGTATCTGGTGGGTCCTATTTTCGTTAACTGTAAAGCCTGACCTATGTGCAAACTATTACTTTCATCTATTTACCATTTAGCTCAAAAATAAACAAAACTTATTTTTTTAAGTTGCTCACCCTGTATATACAGTGTGTGCCAGGATTGATGTTACAAGAGGTGAGATGTACTAAACATTTTTGAATTTTATTTTAAGGTTCTACGATTCGGTCCTGCTTGGTTTGAAAAGAATTTTATCTACGACCACTACTAAAAGTAGGCCTTTTAGCGCTAGCTTGTTTCACTAAAAGTGACGTTTTATAGTTTACCGTGTTTAAAGAAATCAGCTGTTTACTTTTAGCACACGGGCTAAAAGTGAAGTGAGGTTATAAAACTACAATTTCGAACTGCAAGTGAAGTTATAAAGTTATTCTAGTTGCTTCTTGCGTTACAGCTAAAGCGTTTTTGAAATAATTAAAGCGTTAGGTAATGAATACAGTCACATGTGGAGTATCAATAATTACATTTCGTAACTCACCTTGACAGCACGGGCGTGGCCAAACAATCGCCCGTGCGGCGTAGCCTACTGTTCATTATGACATAAATTAAAAGTGTCGCAGATGCGAACCTTTCTTAAATCGATATTTATGGATTAATAACGGTAAAATTAAGGTCGTAGATAAAATATTGTATGCAACTCGTGCTAATAGTATATTATGTTATTAGGAGCAAAAGTTATATTTTATGTGGCGAGGCTGGACGGGTTATCTGCCGAGCTTGCGAGGCAGATAAGTACAGCCGAGCCACATAAAGATACTTTTGCTCCGAATAACATATAGTATTTTTTCTTCAAACGTTTTTATAACAAACTATTTACAACTTTGTGAACAAAATTCGAAGAAAATTACTTGATCTCGTCAGCGGCAGACAATATTATCTGCCGCTGACGAGCGGCAGATAAAGTTGTCAGCGGCAGATAATAACTTTATCTGCCGCTGACGAGCGGCAGATAAAGTCGTCAGCGGTATATAATAACTTTATCTGCCGCTCGTCAGCGGCAGATAATATTATCTGCAGCTTGGCAATAAAGTGACAGTTTAGCATCATCAATCCAGCAGTATAATGCCATATTTTACTGCCGTTTGAAGCAAAAAGTCGTTTATGCGCGAGACATGAAAATTATGAAACGAAGCCGAAAACGTCGACTTTTAGCACTTGTTGCATAAATAGCTATTAAGAATATTTTTATTTTTTTGAAAAACAAGTAGGCCTTGACAGGGAAGCGAAAACTATTTTATTTTCCGGTAAAATACCCTTTTTGTTCGTGATACGGCAAAATTCTATTAAGGAAAGTTGTTCATAATGATAAATTATGGCCCTATACAAAATTTCAGAAAGATCTGGCAAATTAGGAAAACCGTTATTTTTTAAATTATTTTATTTTATTTTCAGGTAAACTACCCTTTTTGTTCATGATACGGCAAAATTGTACGAAGAAACGTTGTTCAGAATGAGAAATTATGGCCCTATGCAGAATTTCAGAAAGATTTGTCGACTTGGATTTAACCCTCATTTTTAATAAATCCAATTTGTTTAATATAAAAATAACCTTTTAATCTAAGTCGACAGATCTTTCTGAAATTTTGAATAGGGTCATAATTTCTCATTATAAACAACTTTTATTGATAAAATTTTACCGTATCATAAACAAAAAGGGTAGTTTACCTGAAAATAACATACAATTATCTAAAAAATAAGTTTTTTATAAGTCGACAGATCTTTCTGACATTTTGTATAGGGCCATAATTTCTCATTCCGAACAATTTTTTTTAATAAAATCTTGCCGTATCATAAACAGAAAGGGTGGTTTACCTTAAAATAAAATAGTTTTCGCTTTCCTGTCAAGGCCTACTTGTTTTTCAAAAACTGAAAATATTCTTAAAATTCTTTTCAAACCAAGCAGGATCGAATCCCAGAACCTTAAAATAAAATTCAAACATTTTTAGATCATCTCACCTCTTGTAACATCAATCCTGGGACACACTGTATTTGTCCGAAATTTTCTCGGTTTTATGCCAGGTAGATAATAATCTGCATGCAATATATCGTCATCCTGCAAAAATTGGTTTTTGAGTTATAGGTACCGCCAACAGACAGATAGACGGACAGACGGAACTGAGAAAACCTCTTTTTCGTCATCTAGAAACTCTGAAATGTGAAAATCTGAAGAAATCTCGGAAGGTGATTTTGTCGCGATTACAATATTTTCTTTGCCTTTTAGGCGAGGGAAGTAAAAATGTAAAAATGTTATGGTGATGAATGCTGTTTTTCTTCTATGTCTAGACCAGTGAGAGTTAAATATTACAGTGTATACAGTTCACTGTTCTGCTGAACTTTTGTAGAGTAGGTATTTTGTGCCCGAGTAGATCAATAAAACAGCGCTTGATTTTATAATATGGCGTCGTTGGTGAGCTGAGCTCGTCCAGTTGTTGCCATAAGTGTTTTATACAATAATTGATATTAGGCATTCCCAAATGAGATATTTACCGTTTAGCAATCGTTAGTCAGGTGACGTTGGTACAAAATTTGAGTAAATATGTTTAGAACATTGCTGCTGTGCATGTATCTGTATCTGCAATGTAAACTAAAATGTGCGAACTGGGCGTTTACTAGTGTGATTTGTTTGTTACAAACTTAATAATCGGATGAACTACATGCATCTGGTAGATTCCGTACAAGTTCCAAACCCTTTATGTCAAAATAACAACCCCTTATATTTTTGTCCGTGTTCGGTACGTATAAGATATATTGGTATAATAATTGTAAATGTTTATATTTCAGTAAAGAACATTTGTAATATGAATATTCTCTTCTTTCAGAACAACGGCAAAACTCCAAGTGTTGGGTCCGACACAATATCGAGGAGATGGTTATCTAATTCTGCAGATTTACATCACAAGCTTCAGGTAAGCATATAAATACTGTCAGTTGAATATGGGAAATAGTTATTTATGCATCTAGGACGAATAATTGTCTTTTTATGGATGATGCCTGCAATTGCTGGCCGAGGCAAGCAATCAGGCAAGGCCATAAAAAGCAGTTTTCGTCCGAGGTGCATATTAAATTTTTTCGTTGACCGTCATAATTTGAAAAAAAATTAAAGTGGAGTCCGAATTATAAGAGTTGTGGAGGACGAAAAACGTTTGCAGACAAAAAGTGTTTGCGGACGAAAAACGTTTGTGGACAAAAAGTGTTTACGCATGAAAAGCGTTTGCGGACGAAATATTAATGGTGTCCAAAAAAAAATACATTTTTGGTACGTGAATGCGTCCGTAAAATCACATTTTATAGGAAGGTCGACGGAAAAGATTGTTAATGTTCATGAAACACTTCACTCACTCAAAAATATAGCAGAAATGTGTATGTCAATATGAATATTGCCCATGGACAAAATCTTAGCTCTAAAACAAATCCAAATGCTATATGTTACAAACATAAGACAGACTTATGCGTTTTATACATAAACTTTCGTCAAGCGTACGATTCTGTCAACTTAAAATAGCTATATAGTGCAGTGAGGGAAGTAGGAATACCTTTCCAGCTAACAAGAGGCGCTTTCGATTTGGTGTTAGTATGTGCAGGAGTAACTCGCTCTAGTGTAGCTCGACGCAACTTAAAGTAGTTTTAAATAATACGCGTATAATCACTTCATCACGACCATAGAATAGTTTGGATATTCTATGACGTGACTTAACCTATTTTATGCTATCATTTGTTGTAATTTACAGCACTAGAAGACCGTTAGATACTAGCGGCAAGAACAGTAGGCAGTTTTGTTTGTTTATCTTCTAAAAAAATAATTTCCCAAAATGTTAGGTTATTTATGTAAAAGTTCACAAAACAACTGTCAAACTAACCTAACTAATTAACGGAGCAGTTGTGGAACAGCAAAACCCCAACCATAAAGTAGGTGCACAAGGAGCAGAGGGAAAGTAAAATTGAGCAGCTCTGGAGCAAAATGTTCTTGCAAACAATACGCGTAGTCATCTACCGCGAGTTGCACCTAGCAGCTCGTGTGTGCAAATCGAAAGCGCCTATGGTTAACACAAATGACACGAAAAATAAAATAAAAGGACATGGAGACATATCATCGAGTTTTAAAGTAAAACGAGGTTAGATAACTATTAAATTAGAAAACAACCGATAGCTAAAGTGAGAAAAAGTTTTTGCGATCGGTAATCACAGACGAAGGTGATAACAGTGTGGAGATAAAGTATTGCGTAACAAAAATGGATAGATGTGTGGGTACATTAAAGAGGTAATAAGGGCAAGAAATGTAACAAGAAACAATGCTCAGATTTTACAAGACTAATTTTGAATAAAGAGAAGGTTTTGAATTTCGATTTATGCCATTAAGATGAATTTTTTATATGATTCATAGTTGTGATGTATACCATATGGATATGGATCGATTTATTCATTTTCACTACATTATAACAAAAACCCACAATTTTCAAAGCAGTTTTTAGTAATTTAATTTTCTAGTTGAAGGCTTGTGCCATTTAGAATTATTGCATCGTTACAATATACCGATTATTTGATTGACAGAATTAATCACGTTTCATTGTTGCTTATACTGTTGCACAGTGTTCGCCATAAATGTGGGCACATATGGAAATTTGTGTTATTATTCGTTTGACAGAAAATTTTATTATTGAAAAATATCAAACTAAACATTTCCCAAAATTTAAATATCTACTTCGTATATGGGGGAGGTTACAAAATATGAAAATGGATCAAGAATAAAGTACCTTTATTTCTCAAAATAAACAAAAATCTTTTTTGGAAATATTTATTATAACAGTTCAATTAAAAATTATGATTGTTTTAAATTCTTGTTGATATTCGGATTGTTTGTTATTAAATTTTGTTTAAGATACCTCCTTTTTACTTTGGACACAAAAAAAAATTAGATTTTTTAGCACTAATTTCGATTAACGTAATTTTCTGGTTGTTAGTGAAGGATATTCACAATACATACTCATCGTATCCCATAAAAACTTTGAAGTATCCCATTTTTTGTAACACTGGGTAATAGGAAAAACCAGTTGAAATTGTGTTTCGGAATAGGTGGCAGTGACAGCCATTTTCATGTTTTCAAACCTCCCCCGTATACGAAAGAAGATATTTAAATTTTGGCAAGTGCATATTTAGTTTGGGAAGACGCAAAAACTTTTATTAAAATAAAATTTTCTGTTAAAGGCGTAATAAAAATAATTCATGTGTCCAAATTGCTGGCGAACACTCTATACCAGGGGTGGCGAACCATTGGCACGCGTGCCGTTGATGGCACGCCACAAAATAATTTGGGCACGGCAGTAATTAAGGAATTTAGGTATCTAATCGAAACAATTTATATTTAACAATGGATTGAACATGAAGCTTCAAGGCGCAAATAAAACAATTATTGTTATGATAGATCTCATTCATGCTTTCGAACCTAAACTGCAAGTTTTCAGTAACGATATTGTTACCAAAAACTACAAGTATTTCCCAAACTTGAAAAAAATCTCCAGAGATTTGAATTTACATGAAAAACCAGGCCAAGCAAAAGTCACTGAAGAGTTTAATTCGGTAATTAATTCTTCAATCAAAGAATTTTCAACGAGATTTTCTCAGTTCAAAGAATTATCGGAAACACTGAAATTTATTATATATCCTGATGTAACTTCACTTGATAAACTGGACTTGGCCAAATTTGATTGGTTGGAAATTGAAGAAATTTAAATGCAGCTGATTGATTTCCAGTCTAGTTCAATATGGATTCAAAAATTTTTCGAAACAAGGAAAGAGTTCGAATTAAATGAAATAGAAAGACTATTTGTATCAGGTAATATAAGTAAAAATGCCAATATCAAAATTATGGAAACGTGGAATTCAATTCTAGACACATTTAGCAGTCTGAAGAAGCTGGTCTTTGCTATCTTAACAATATTTTCATCTACCTATGCGCGAATTTATTCTTTCATTTAAATAAACATAACGTCACTATTGCTGCACAAAATGTATATTTTTTGTTGCATATAAAGATTTTTAAGTTGATAGTATTTAGTTTTATTTTTTCCCCATTAATCACTAAGTCAAGATTGTTTGATGGCACGTCATGGCCTCATTAAACATTTCTTTAGAAAAAATGGCACGTAGATGAATAAAGGTTCGCCACCCCTGCTCTATACTATGTTATATAATATACAGTGTGCCCACAGACTCATTCTCAACATGGAGATCTCCCTTGTTGCAAGAGATAGAGATTTGGTTAAATGAGATGAAATACTCTTCAGGTAAAGTTCTACTGTACCTCATAAATAATTTTTTAACTTTTTGATTTTTTTAAATGATTTTTTATTTTAAGAGGAATTCGAATTTAATTTGCACATTCTTAAATCACTTTTAATAAAAATATAGTGGTGTATTTAGACTATTCAAAACTGTTATTGTAGTTGAGTTATAACGGTCAACTTCATTTTTTCGTATGTGGATCATAGTTGGCTATGACGCCTTTGTAAAGAGACCTGTTTTTTTTCAAAATTGTTTAATTTTTTATAGCTAATAGAAAAATGTCTTATTTCACATTTACAAGTGTGAGCACGAGTCATAAAGTTTGCTATTTGAAGGTTTTGAAAACGCAGAAATAAAGAATAGTATATTACTTTACAAGGCATGAAAGTTATACTTTTCAGATGAGGCTCATTGAAGAACACAAGGACGCAAAGCCTCCGAGTACTTCTTCAAAGCCTCCGAATCAAGCATAGACACTTTCATGCTGCATTTAAATCTCTCTTTGGAGCATCTAGCGTGCGTAGGCTTCGGCAGCACGGATCTACACTGCTTTACGGTTCCAGCCGTTGCCTAAGGGCAACAAGCGCACCGCTCGCTTAAAACCTCGCACCAGCAAACCATCTGGCTTTTACAGTGACAGCGTCTTAACAAAGAACAACGCTGACAAAGCTATTTAATATTATATGTGCTAGGCTATATCGAAGCTTATGCAAATAAACAGTCTTGAAGGAAGCTGGAGGAGGTCCTGCAAAAATCTCAAAAGTGACTAGTCTTGCAAAGTGACACTTTCAAGATCAAACTGAGTCTTGACATGGCCGCTTTCTTGACGATTTCAGGAAAAATGTATTTATAGCAATTATGCATTTATTAAAAACGCAGAATGCTTAAAAAATATTTAGATTTTACATTAAACCAAATTATAATAAAAAATTAGAAATGATGTTCAAGCACTTGTCCATTATTTTCCAAACATAAGTATGATTAATGGATATTAGATTTAGACTAGACCATATAATCGTGAAGTTTAGTCGGCGTAATGTTTTTTTTTCATACGTTTATTTCTTTGAATTATTTCAATCTGTTATTTTGTAATAACATTCAGTAAATTTCTTGTTACATGTAATTTTGACATGAGGAAATTGTGGTCTTTAGCAATATTTCTTTATAATGACAGAAACTTAAAGTTAACTAATTCCTAAAAAGCTAAACTGAGAACTTAGATAAACCTATTAACTAAATCCAACGGGTCGTGTCTTTTAAGCCTTTTAACATATTGCCGATGTAGTAGCGCCACAGCTAGATTATTGATATGTACACTAAGTTTTAGCTATTTATTTAAGACACTGACAAAACGGTCTGACGCCCAATAATATTGTCAGTCTTCCCATATTTATAAAAACAAACACAAGTCAAAAATAGACAAAAAGAAAAAATTACATTTAAGCTTAATCTTAAAAGTACATATTTTGTTTGGTATTTTGCACTAACACGTTCAATTTCCTGCTTAATCGTGGGTATGGGGATAACGTGCTGAAGAAGCCAGTTAGGAACATATCTGGAAGCATCAGTTACCATTATAATTATTTTATTTTGAAATCGCTGTAATATCTCCAGATTCGAGTTGCTTGCAGTTCCCCAAATCTGAATTTCGTAAGTCGAGATTGGTTTCATGATAACTTTATACAGTAGCACTTTATTTGCCAGTGATAACCGGGACCTCCTTCTTATTATCCAATACATTTGTCCCTAGGTACTTTGCACTGTCTTTTCGTGGAATTGGGCAGGTGTCCTTTCATAAAGTAAAAGTTACTTGAGTAGATTTTGTTTCATTGACATGTATGCGCTATAGCTTTAGGCAGTCCTCAATTTTATTCAGATTTGGCTGTAGTATTGCTGATGCTATGTTTGTGTTACTATGTGATGCTAAGATTGCAGTATGGTCTGCGTATGTAGCTACTATTGTTTGTGGTGTTGTTGGTAAATCTGCTGGGTATAATAGATATAATACAGGTCCCAAGATGCTACCCTGGGGCACACCTGCTTCTATTGGATTGATATTTGATTGTGAATCTTTGAATTTAACTTGGAAGCTTTGCTCGGCTAAGTATGTCTTGATTAGTTTGTATTATTCTGTTGCTAGAGCCTTCGTGATCTTATATAACAATCTCATGTGCCACACCTTATCGAAGGCCTGGCTTATATCAAGGAAAACCGACGAGCAGTATCTTTTTAGATGTAAGTCGTAATTAATTTTAGTGGTTGGGGGTACCTATGTATCTGGTAGAACTCATTTGTAATTTGTGTTGTGGGAGTAAGGCACATATAAAAGTTAATGGTATTATGATGTGTGGAAAATGTCAACTATAATACCTACTCCAAAAGTGGCTAATCCGTGTAGTGTAAGTGAACTTCGACCAATAAGTATACTTCCTACAATGTCGAAAGTAGTGGAAAAGATTGTTTTTAAACAGCTATCGCAATATGCCAGTAAACATATTTTACCACCTATGCAATCTGGATTTAGAAGTCCTTATAGTACTTCTACAGCTTTACTGAATATATCTAGCGACATTGCTCAAGCTATAGATGAAGCCAAAGTCACAATATTAGTTCTATTAGATTATAGTAAAGCGTTTGATGTAATAAATCACAAATTATTGCTGGCAAAACTGCATTACTATGGGCTATCCGATACTGTGATAAACTGGTTTGATAGTTATTTATCTAACAGAACACAAGCTGTCAAGGTACACGGGCAACGATCAGAAGATATGATCATAGCTAAGGGAGTTCCTCAGGGGAGCATTCTTGGACCTCTCTTGTTCACCATATTCACTTCAGATCTGCCAGAAGTAGTAACTCCTGATTGTCTTCTACATATGTACGCAGACGATACGCAAATGTATAAATCGTGTTTGCCACATGAAATAAATAAAACTATTGATGCTTTAAACATCAACCTTAAAAATATTATGGAGTGGTCTAATGCCAACGGGCTAAAAATAAATGCTTCAAAAACAATTGCCATGTGTTTAGGTTTAAGTAGTGTACGTGAGCGCGCCTGTCAGTTTCATATAAAAAGTATAGAATTAAATGGTACAGTCATTAATTTTTCAGATGCAGCAAAGAATTTAGGTGTTTATTTTGATAGCAACATGACTTTTGAATTGCATGTTACCAAATTGTTAAGCGCAGCTTATGCTAAGTTTAAGTCAATATATAAGTTTAAGCAAATATTATCTTGTGAGGTCAAATGGACGCTTTGTAATAGTATAATTTTAAGCAATCTTAACTACTGTAGCACAGTTTACTATAGCTTTCTTACGAAAAAGTTTAAACTTAAGATGCAAATGTTACAGAACTGCTGTTTAAGATTTTCATTTAATATTAGTTACCGGGAACATGTTACTCCGTATTATACTCAAAGAAAGTTGTTGAAAATGCAAAATATCTTCTGTGTTCAGTATGTTATGTTTATCTATAATTTAGTTACAAATAGCGAACCGACATATTTGTACAATAGATTACGTAAAAGATCGGATATACATAGCATAAACATAAGATTTAAATGTAAATATCAAATACCTGCTCACAGAACTACTAAATTCGAGTGTTCATTCAGCTATATGGCACCAAAATTGTTAAACGATTTTTCTAACATCTTAAGCACCGGTAATTTTCAAACTGTCAAAAGTAATTTAAAAAAATATTTCATTCAAACTGTTGATGTAACTTAAAACTATTCTCTATAGTAGTAATTGTATGTATAGGGTGAGTGGAAGATCAGTCTTGGCTGAACCCATTCCTTTTGTGTATGCTTTTTGTATTGCACAATAAATTTTGTATTATTATTATTATTATTATTATTATTATTATTTCTGACTCTTGTCCAATTCCAAAAGGAGTTCGCCAGGGATGTGTACTGTCGCCAATTTTGTTCAATATTTACACTGAATATGTAATGCCACTTGTGTTGGAGAACTGGGATGGCGGGATTATGGTTGGTGGTCAAACAATATCTAACCTAAGGTTTGCTGATGATACCACCTTGATAGCAAACAACCAACAAGAACTTCAAACTCTATTGCAACGTCTTGAACAATTAGCGATAAATATGGTTTAGCAATAAACTACAACAAAACCAAAGTACTTATTGTTGACAGGGAACATGACAACCATCCTGATATAAAACTTCTAGGGATGAAATCCGACGTAGAATTCAACTGGGTGAAATAGCTATGGTGAAGCTGACAAAAATTTGGTGTGACCATAACATCTTTAAGGAAACAAAAATTAAGCTCATCCACTTCCGTTCTCAATATGTATGCTGCTGAGACATGAACCATAAAGGAAAGTGATAAAAGAAGAATAGCCGCCTTTGAAATGTTTTGCTGGCATAGAATGTTACGCATAGAGCCAGTGCGGCGGTTTTAGAAGAAATAAAGCCAAAAAAGCCCCTCTCAAGCATCGTGTGCACTAAGATCCTTTAATTTTTGGGTCATATTGCTAGAACTGACAACCTGGAAGAAACTATCGTTCAAAGAAAACCCCATGGCAAAAGACAGAGAGGCAGATTCCTTAAACGAACCATCTTCAGTTGCCATGCAGAGAGCTCAAGATCGACTGCAGTGGAAAGCTCTCATTGACGAAAGGGTTGAAAATTGAATGCATAATAGTGCAGTCACATAAGCCAAAAAAAGGGGTCAACTTCGGAATGAGAGGTAATAAGATGAAAATTTGTATAAATCTTTGTTTTGGCATTCTAAATGATGTGTCAAAAGTCTCATATAATCTCGTGTCCGCGTCTTAAGATATTAAAGGTCAAAGGTCACAAAAATCAGTTTTTTTGCAAATATCTCGCTTCCTATGCGATAAATGGTATTATCATCTATAAAAGTTATAGAGCATGAAATTCTCTACAATTTTTGTTTTAAAATTTTTTTTATACGATTAACCGTTTTTGAGAGAGAGCGCAAAGAGCGCACAGCGCTCACCCATATATGGCGTAATGCAATGTCAACCGCGAATCCCAGTCGATAATACGTTGTATAAAGTTAATCATTCATTAAAATATAATTATGAACAAACTTTATTTTCGTTTGATAATAATTACTTATTTCATGTAATTAAAAGTAATTAAGTACAATACTTGAAGTATATTTTAATTATATTGTAATATATCTTAACTACATTTTAAGTAGAAAAGAAATTGAGGAAATATATTTTAACTAGCGGACCCGAGAGACATTGTTCTGCCCGAACGTTGGTTTGTCTGCTATTAGCGGGTTCAGCAAACGTTTTTTGATATTCGAATTTTCGATTTTTTTTAATTTTTAAAAATATTGGGGTGTGGTGGGGGGTGAAATTTTGGCGTTATATGTTCTGATAAGCGAGAATCTTAAAAAAGTAAAAAAAAATTTTATCAAATTTTTTTTTTAAAATTCCTAGAACCCCGATTGCAGCGCCATTTACCGGGTTCAATTGTGAATCTAAACCATCCAGGGACCCACTCAAACACACACACAAAATTTCATCAAAATCGGTCCAGCGGTTTAGGAGGAGTTCAGTGACACACACTTACAGTAGAATCTTTATATTGTACGTGTGTATGTGACTGAACTTCTCCTAAACGGCTGGAGCGATTTTGATGAAATTTTGTGTGTGTGTTTGAGTGGGTCTCTGGATGGTTTAGATTCACAATTGAACCCGGTAAATGGCGCTGCAATCGGGGTTCTAGGAATTTTTTTAAAATTTTTTGACGAAATTTATTTTTATTTTTTTAAAGATTTCTCAGCGCCACCTACCAAGTCCAATTGTTAATCTAAACCATCCAGGAGCCCACTCAAATACACACACAAAAATTCATTAAAATCGGTCCAGCCAGCCGTTTAGGGAGTTCAGTCACATACAGACGTACAGAAGAATTATATATATAAAGATTACCTATATATTTATTTAGCTACTACCGTTCTGCACCCAAATTGGGCGCGTGGCATCTAATATATAATAATCCACCTAGTGATTGGCAAAAAAAATCTTTAAAGTTCTAACTCGTTTCGAAGAATTTTAAGGGCTCCCTGTTTTTAAACGCGGCTGTCAGACATGAACTGGTCCCTTCATCGCACCGCATTATGTTTTTTTTTGTAAGGGAACAAATTTTCAAAACAAACCCTTTGCACTGTTATCCTTCCTCCTTATTATTCGGAATCATTAATCGTTAATTTTGAGATTAGCTATCAACAAAGAAATCCACATAAAAAAAAGTCACTTATAAAAATTTGAAAACTCTACTACTGGCTTACTTACGTCGCTCTGAATCGATTGACACCAAAATCAGCCAATTGGGCCTACGGGTTCGCTTTCAAAGTGGCGTCAAGCAAGCAAGCAAGCAAGCAATGAAAATTATTATGTCGGATCATATATCATACATTTATTACAATTGAAGTTCAAATGTAGGGAGGATTTTTGTTAACTTTAATTTTTAGTCATACATGGGTTTCAGTTTTCTTCTTCATCCGCTCCCTCGAAAATTTCCAATTCATTATCATCATCCTCGTTATCAACGATAGTCGCCTCTAAACCTTCTAAGATTTCGGGGCTCCATAGCTCCAGGCTAAGCATTCTGGCTACTGATCTAAGGGTCGCGAGTTCGATTCCAGGTTCCGGTGAGGTTTTCAAAAATAAAAAAATGCAGATGAAAGCCTCTACAGAATGCCATCATTCGGAAGTGAGGTAGAGCCGTGGGTCCCATATTACAATGATGTGTAGCATGTAAAAGATCCGTTGCTAGGGTTGGAACTCCCTAGTCTCGGCAAAATTCCAATAGGACTTTGACCATATGACCAAATCAGTCGGTGTCTAAGGTACCTGGTACTCTGCACGCCTAGACCTTGTCCATTAATAAATAAACAAACAAAACTTGGTTAGTAGAAAGTGGTCCCTCCAAAAAGAAACCGGTTTTAGTATACAATGGAACATCTGTCCCAACTTACTATAAATAGAAAATGTCCTAGTATATGGGTCCCTATTTCCAGGTATAATCTTAATAGTAATATAAGTATTCTAGAGCTTACAAATTTAAAAGAAAAAATACTTAATTTTATTTCTACTTAAAATGTAATTAAGATATATTAGAAAATAATTAAAATATACTAAAGTATTTCACTTAATTACTTTTTAATTACATGAAATAAAAATTCAGGATCTGGTCCATTCTCACAATGAGGTGATTCAGTCCACTTTTGACATTAGCCTGAAGATAGTTTAATATATAAGTCGAAACATGTAGCGTATGTTAAATATATGTTAATTTTTATGAGGAAGACAGTGTTTACTTTGCAATAATTTACATGAAATAAGTAATTATTATCAAACGAAATTAAAGTTTTTTCATAATTATATTTTTTTAATGGATGATTAACTTTATACAACGTATTATCGACTGGGATTTGCGGTCGACCTTGCATTACGCATTTCCGCGCTCTATCTCAAAAACGGTTAATTGTAAAAAAAATGTTTAAAACAAAAATTGTAGAGAATTTCATGCTCTATAACTTTTATAGATGATAATACCATTTATCGCATAGGAAGCGAAATATTTGCAAAAAAACTGATTTTTGTGACCTTTGACCTTGAATATCTTGAGATGCGGACACGAGATTATATGAGACTTTTGACACATCATTTAGAATGCTAAAACAAAGGTTTATACAAATTTTCAGCTTATTACCTCTCATTCCGAAGTGAAACCCCTAATGTGACCGTACTATAATGGACCACAACACATCAATCATGATGTAATGATGAGAGAGAGAAATGAGATTTTTCTTTATTCAGTTTACATGTTGTAAAAACTTGGATTTTTTTTTCAAATTTTGAGCCACAATTTTGTATTTAGATAGAAAATTTTCAGGAGCCTACGGCCCGCGAGCAAATGCTTGCCCCAAGCGGCCGGCCCGGGTTCGAATCCCGGCGGAATCTAGAAGGATTTTAAAAATCGTACGTTCCCCTGCTACCACGCTAACACCTGCGGTAGTCCCCTAAACAAGGGAACTCTTCCTCACTTTCGACAGGCAAGGCTAGCCACCTACCCGGCCTAAGGGTAAAGAGGGCTCATAGAACCACTTTGTGGTTAAAACAGGTCACTGGTCTACAATAAGAGGAAGAAGAAGAAGATAGAAAATTACATTTTAAACAAGTTTCGTTGGTAAAATTTTTTTCTATTTTGGCTGGTAAATGCATTTTTGCAATTATTTTCAAAAAATTAAAGTTACCAGACAATATAAGTGGTGTTATTGTCAACCAATGGTATTCTTCAATTTAAAAATCTGGGGTGCTACACTCACACAACTTCCTTTTACAGTGATCTTATAATTAGCCAAAAATGTGACTTAATTTTTAAGCATTTGTAAAAAATTATAAAATCTGCAAAAACGGTACAAAATAGAGTGCTAGTTGAAGAGACAAATTTTCTCTAAAATTTTAAGCTGAATTCAAAAATGTAATAATATACCGGGTGTTCTATTTAAAATAGCAGTTAATAAAAAAATTTTAAAAATACAAGAGAAGCCCACTTTAGAAGTATTCAACTGGAAAATTACCTAGCTCACATCAATACACATTAAAAATGTAAAGTTTGAAAAAAATCGTTAGAGCCGTTTTTGAAAAAATCGAAAAAAACTGAAAAATCAATAAAATAAACACCTACTTCCGGTTATGCGATTTTCTTTAAAAGCTTTCTGTCTCATCTAAATACTACACAAAACTTATATATGAAGTTTCAATGTCATACCTCTTTTCATTTTTGCGATATTCTGTTCACAGACAGACAGACACACAGACAGACCAATAAAAAAAATGTTTTTTGGGATCAGGGGACTCTAAAACGTGAAGATCTGTTAAAAACTCAATTTAAAATTTTTGGGGTGAATCCAGTACTTCCTTTATCGTAAAAGGAAGTAAAAAACAAGAGAAACCCATTTTAGAAGTATTCAACTGGAAAATCAAATATCTCACATCAATACACATTAAAAATGTAATAAAAATATAAATTTTGAAAAAAAAAAATCGGTGGAGCCGTTTTTGAAAAAATCGAAAAAACTGAAAAATCACGAGATTAAACACCTACTTCCGGTTATGCGATTTTCTTCAAAAGCCTGCTGTCTCATCTAGATAGTACACAAAACTTATATGTGAAGTTTCAACGCCACATCTCTTTTCGTTTTTGAGATATTCTGTTCACAGACAGACACACAGCCAGACCAATGAACAAAAACATGTTTTTTGGGTTCAGGGGACTCTAAAACGTGAAGATCTGTTGAAAACTCAATTTCGAATTTTTTGGGTAAATCCAATACTTCCATTATACTAAAAGGAAGTAAAAATGAACTACCAGTCGAAAGATTATTTTAGTGACAATGCTCCGAGGAGCTTTATTTCAGCCACAATTTTTTCTGTAATTATTTTTTCATGAAAAATAACTTGGATTTTATTTTTAGAAAAGTTTTGATTATTTGTAAAAATGTTGCTAGGATCGGTTGTGGATTGTACGACCAAGCACTTAAGCCATTTTTTCGGGCCCATTGTGCGTACTAGTGTGCTACACCACTACCTTAAACTACCCTTAACCTAACCTATGGTAAGGGGTTTCCTGGAGCTGACAACTGACGAGGTCCGGATTCGAACCATTGGCCACAGACTCCCGAAAAACCCCTGTGACCTCGACTGCAAGCGATTGCCGCACTCGCCTAACGAGGTCCCGCTAAGATCGGTTACTATGGATACAATTCAAAGACCACTAGTTTTGCAAATTTATAATTTTAGTGTTTGGAGTATTTTTATTTCCCATTTTCAGTAATTTAAAGATAAATTGTCAAGACGAATAGGACTCGAGGCCAAAATATTGCCGACAGTTTTTGCTCTGTAGATTGTCTCGTTTCTGTTGCTTTCGTCGCCACAGAAACTCATCTGAACCGCAAAAATTATTGTCGGCAATATTTTGACCTCTCGTTCTATTATTACTGATAACGGAAGTCACGTGAAAATTTTTGTTTGACCCATTTTGTAATCTTTTTTCAACCACCTCTGATCGGCAGGGTTTGATTTTCCAAGAAACTAAATAAAATTGTTCCCCTTTAATGCCAACTTTTTGGCGATATAAGAGGAAAAGGGAAGCAATGAATTTTGCTGTCTTTCTTGCATGTGTTGTTGTCTTGTCTTCAGGTGATTTATTACTTCCTTTTACAATAAAGGAAGTATTGAATTCACCCTAAATATTCGAAATTGAGTTTTCAACAGATCTTTACGTTTTCGAGTCCCCGAACCAAAAAAACATATTTTTGTTCATTGGTTTGGCTGTCCGTGTGTCTGTGTGTGAACAGAATATCTCAAAAATGAAGAGATATGACGCTGAAACTTCATATATAAAGTACTTTTTTTTTCTATAATAACTGTCAAAGTGTTACAATGTTGGTAGAAATGTGATTAAAACGCTAGGAAATTTTTATACCTCCTGTTGGTAGAACTTTTTCAAAATTATGGTTATGTGTCAATTTTGAATGTCAAAGTTTCTTAATTTGAACTCTTGGCAAATTTCTTTATTTAACATGGAATCAACATCATCATCATCCGACATAATAATTTTCATTGCTTGCTTGCTTGACGCCACTTTGAGAGCGAACCCGTGGGCCGAATTGGCTGATTTTGGTGTCAATCGACTCAGGGCGACGCAAGTAAGCCAGCAGTAGGGTTTTCAAATTTTTATAAGGGACTTTTTTTATGTGGATTTTCTAACCTCAAAATTAACTCGACACACAAAATGGATCACTCTTGTACAAATTGCATTAAATGAATTATTTCGCGCCCAATTTGGGTGCAGAACGCTAGTATTGTAATAATTAATAAATTTGCAATATTTTACTATGCTGTTCGTTTTACCCACTATTATCACATATCTGTCAATATGACAATATTTTTTTTTACTTTTCCCCTAGAAAGTTGACCTTGAAAATTAGTATAGAAAAAAAATGTACTTAAAAGTTTTGTGTACTATCTGCAGAGTGTTTGTAGATTGCTAGACAGCTCATAACTTCATTAATAATAGAGATATTGAAAACACTTTTTTTTGTTTTAAGTGCCAGTGCACAATCTACAAACTGACGTAAATCAATTTAAGCCATGGCCTCCTATTTTTCTGTAGTGATACACGACTTTGGTTTTTTTAATGGAACACCCTGTATACTTTTAGGTATTTGCTTTATGATAGCATTTAAAAAAAATGTTTAGCTAACGTTAGCCATGAATTATGCAAAATCACTAACAATTGAGCAAGAAATGCAAAATAAAGCCATGGCCTCCTATTTTGCTGTAGTGATACACGACTTTGGTTTTTTTAATGGAACACCCTGTATACTTTTAGGTATTTGCTTTATGATAGCATTTAAAAAAAATGTTTAGCTAACGTTAGACATGAATTATGCAAAATCACTAACAATTGAGCAAGAAATGCAAAATAAACTCCACTTGCTTCTAAAAATTTCTCATGGCCGAATTATAGCACCAAACGTACTAAAACAATTGAAAACTATGTTTTTTAAATGGAATGTAATATGAGTTTCATTAACAATAACATTTATTTTTAAATTATTTACGTATTTTTGATTTTTTAGATGCTACTTCTAAACGAAATGGTTAATATGGTACACCGTTGAAAAGCCCTTTTATTGTAGTTTTCAACTGTGTAATGAAACTCATATTGTTCCATTAAAAAAAACATAGTTTTCAATGGTTTTAGTACGTTTGGTGCTATAATTTTTAGAGCCAAGTGGAGTTTGTTTTGCATTTCTTGTTCGATTGTTAGTGATTTTGCGTAATTTATGGCCTACTTGAGCTAAAAAAAATTTAATTTTGAAAAATAATAAGTTCCTAAATTTAAATTTAAAAATGCTATCATAAAGCACCTTTAGCGCTGTTTGCAAATATCTAAAACTATACAGGGTGTTTCATTAAAAAAAACAAAGTCAATTTTTAGGTTGTATACTGACATTTAAAACAAAAGAAAGTTATTTTCGATAACTCCATTATTATCGAAATTACGAACTGTTTAGCGATCTACAAACACCCTGTATATGCGTCAGCAAGCTTTTGAAGAAAATCACATAACCTGAAGTATGGTATTTACTCTTGTGATTTTTCAGTTTTTTTTTTTCGATTTTCTCAGAAACGGCTCAAACGATTTGTTTCAAACGTTACATTTTTTAATGTGTATTGTTGTGAGAAAGGTGATTTTCCAGTTGAATACCTCTAAAATGGGTTTCTATAGTTTTTTTGGTTTTTTCATATAATGTAATAG